>OU343221.1:235431995-235447902 GCA_910596185.1 Chrysanthemum makinoi
TTCATAACTCATCATATACGTCCATGTGGAATTTTGGCAGGAAAAAGTCTTTGGCTGGTTATATGCATTTAATGATTTTTGGGTGTAGAGGTGGAGGGGTTGGTATCTGTGAGTGTAGAGTTGAGGTGGAAAGGTGGTGGTGAAAACCATGGTGGTTTGATGGGTCACTGGTTTTGGCAGTGTGAGGGAGAGGTATAGTGTTCTGGTTTTGACTTTGGTTGACTGGTGGTATTAATAGAGGGGGTTCATAATGGGGGTCAAGTGGATAATGACAGGGGTTCTTTTGTTTTGGCTGGGGATCAAAATACACAAAGGGGGTCAGTTTGGTATTAATTAAGCACAAGGACTAATTTTGTAATTTGGCCAAACATGAGGGACTAATTTTACACTAGTATGGGAATGAGGACACTATTTTTGATCCCGGCATTTTCATTTATCATTTGTGAGCCGGGTCTGTCTCTCTATATCTCATCGGTGTGGAACTTTCGCGTACTTCAATGTTTATACAAACATCTTGAATGAAAGTCCGATGGAGATTGTCTCTTCCACTTACTTCCCATGAACAAATTAATTCGGGGTCGAGTCAAGCTAGCGACTCGGTAATCAAAAACAATAGTTAAACATGGGTTTTCACCCGTGTGTACCACCCTAGTGTGGGGAGATGCCCCACATGTTGTATATAGATCTAAAAAATGAATGAAAATTGTAAATATTAAAAGAGAATAATTGTTGTGTTTCCACACTTGGCTAGTAATGTTATCTTTTTACGTTCAAGGATTCGGCATAATAGCCGGGACTTTGAATATTGAGGACAATGTTCATTTCTAAGTGTGAAAATTTGATCATAAATGTACCCTTTTAGTCCCTTTTTCCCCAAAATGGCCAAATTTTAAAATTTTTTTTAGTGGAAATACTATGTACTAAACACAACAAATGTAATCGGTCCACCATATCTAACCCATATAGGATTGGCTAATCCAGAGCAAAGCGGCTCTTGGTAAAGATATCTCAAATCCGTTGACGGCTTGCAATTTGCCCAAAATTATATGGTGTTCAACTCACCATATCTTTAACTAGTGAAGAGTTGGCTAGCCCGCCAGTTTATGGCTTGTGGTAAAGGCAGTTGGAAAACCATAATTGGTAATCGACTCACCAAAGATAATAAAGATATTTTATCTAAGATTTGGCTAGTCCGAAGCAACGGCTTCGGTAGGAACAAATCAAATCCGTTCTGACTTATGATTTGCTCAAAATCATTTGGTTATCATTGTACCAAAGTTCTTACTTGAACTAAAACAATTGGCTACTCCAGGAGTAATGGCTTTTGGTAAAGATTGAAATCCATTAATTTTTATTAAAACATTGCTGGGACTAGCAATATCTTAGTGTGGGATTGATGAGTGTCAAATACTCATCATTTTTGTCCGTTTAGAATGCCAAAACATGAAAACACTCGAAATGCATCAAAATGATGAAAATATCACAAATAAGTGTTTTATGTGTTTTAAATGCAAAAATATCAAAATCAGATGAAAAACGTATCAAGTTTGCATAATTGGCAGTTTTAGTCCCCCAAGTTACAAAAGTTGTCAAATATAGTCCCTAGTCATTCCAAAACTTATAAAAAGTCATAAAAGGTCCTTGGGATTCACAAGTTGTAAGAAATTGTCCTTTGAAGTTTAAAAATCACAATTTACAACTTTAGTCCCTCAAGTTTTGAAAATGTCAAATATAGTCCTTGGATTTATTAAAAATGGAAAATATTCAAATATTATCCTTGTACTATTAAAGAATGGCAGGAATGGTCCTTATTATAATTTTGGAAAAGTGACAGGTTTGGTCCCTCATGTTTGGCCAAATTACAAAATTAGTCCTTGTGCTTAATTAATACAAAATTGCTTATTTTGATCCCCGCCCAAACAAAAGAACCCTGTCATTATCCACTTGACCCCCATTATGAACCCTCTCTATTAATACCACCCGTCAACCAAGTCAAAACCGAACAACTGTACCTCTCCTCACACTTGCCCTGGAAACCGTGACCCATCAAACCACCATGGTTTCTCACCACCATCTTTCCACCTCACTCTACACGTACCAACCCCCTCCACCTCTACATACACCCAAAAATCATTAAATGCATATAACTTTGCTTCAAAGACTTTTTCCGCCAAAATTCCACACGGACGTATATGATGAGTTATGAAGATCCAATGGCTCAAGATAGGTGGGAATGTTTCAGAGAGCAAAGGATTCTAAGAGGTTAATAAATATCAAGAAAGAAGCAGAGAAGGATAAAAAAAAGTAGTGTAATCTTATTTTTACTTATGTCGTTTTTTAAGTTTTTAAATTTTCCATTGTAAGGTTAAACTTTTCTACTTTGTAATCATATTCGGTGTGTTATAAACCGTTTCAGTTATCAATTTCATGTTCTAAGTATAAAGTCAGTTTATGCCATTTTTAAGCTAAAATTCTCAAATCATTATTTTGTTATTAGTGTTGTCAAAGAACTCATAAGCTCATATAATTTCATTATATAGCTTCGAGAGTAAGTCTAAAACTTTGTTTAGTATCAAAAACAGAAAAATTCACAAAAATCAAGAAAAATAGTGAGAAAATAAAAAAATCTATGGAACGAAGTTCAATGGTGAAGCGGAGTTGGAAATTGGATTGTTTTTGGTTTAGAGCTTAGTGGTAAGCATATAGGAGTGATCTTATGTTCTCAGTTCTCATCTTTGTGCCTAAACTCACTTTGTAAGCTATTTCTTTGAAATTTGCAATTCATAGTATTAGTGTTTAAATGTTGCTAATTACAAGTTTTATCTTATCTCATTATAGTTAATAGAAGTTAATTTATAGCTTTTATGGTTTAAAAAGTTGTTTTAGTACAATAAGCTTCATAACAGTTTTGTATAAGGGTGTTTGGATTAGCCTAGTTAATTGTGTTAGAGGGCATCTGTGTTATTACTTGTTGTTGTTTCATATTACCTTAGTATTTAATAGCTCAGTTCTAGTATAAAATTTAGTCCTTGTTTCATAAAAAGTCAAAATCATCTTAATTATGTCCTATATTCATAAGCTGTAGAAATTTATGTTTCATAATCATGCATACTAGTGTAAAAGTTGTTTATATAGCCTAAATAAGTCTTATAGTAGCTTAATACATCAAATTAGATCATCTAGGATCATTAGAAGTTCATCAAAGTCAAATTGGTTCATTATTTAAAAAGTCAAAATTTCCTAGAAGCGAGTTTTGAATAAACTTTACAATTTCACTGTGATCTTATCATTAGGATTTAGGACTTAAGCCTTTGGGATATTAAAGTTTAACTGCCCTGTGCAACAGATAAGCTTGAGCTTATTTGAAGCTTATTTGGTACTTAATTTTAAGTAATTGTGCTTTCTTAGTTATTATATTAGCTTTTTTAAAGGTGTTTAGCTTATTTTCATTTACTCTTTTGCTTATTTCTAGCTTATTAGCATTTTGGCTTAAATATTGTGCTTATTCACTTTTTGCCAACTGTTAAGAAACATAAGCTCAAACTGAGTTTATTAGTAGTTTTTGTAAAAAGTTATAGTTTTAAAATTTGCTTAATATCATGTGCTTAATTAGTTTGTAAAAAAAAAAATAATAAAAAAAAAAAAAAAAAAAATTTGCAAAAAACGGGCCTGCACAGATTCGAACTCGGGACCGGTGTATGCCTTCCTTCACAACAACACACTCAACGAGCCCTTGGGTCTTTTGCGTTATATCCTCCCACATCAATCTATTTAACATAGTTTTAGCGGTTTGGTTAATAAGCACTCTTTGCTGCTTATTAGCGCTTATCAGCTCAACCTGTGGGACCCACTATATTTTTCCTACACTCCTCTCAGTCTCTAGTACTTTTTAATTTTTTAGATTTTTTTCTTTTACGTTAAGTATTTTTTTTATAAATTAATTAGTTTAAAATAGTATTTAATTCATAATAAAAAATATAAAAGTAAAAAAAATATAAATTTTTTTTCTAAAAATTTCTTTTGTCATATAGTACGTAAGAAAATTGTTTTTACACTTGTAGAATTTTTATTTCATAAAATTCACGTTTTTCCTTAGCTCGGCGTAATTTTTATACTTAAACGCGTTTTCATTTTAAGTCACATTTTTAGATAATTTAAGTTTCGTTTAAATAAAATAGTTTATTTAAGTTATTTTGTTTTATAAATCATAGAAAAACATCATTTTAAATATAGTGATAGCGTTTATTTAATATATTTTAGTTTTTTTAATTTTCTTTAATTTGCATTTATCAGCTTTATATTTATAAACTTTTTCTCTAGGTATAATTATCCATCAAAATCCTTCTGATCACTATCCTTGTGTTACTCGCCATCGATAGTTTTTGAAACACTATTGAGTCTCCGTGGGACTTAACGACTGGGGAATCCCTATATTCTCGATCTTCATTGCATTGGTTTACAGTTTTTAAGTTTATTACGGTTAGCCATTCACAAGTGGTTAGCTTGTGTGATTAAACTTGACGGTTCGGAACCAACCATGTGCCATGGCATAAAATCCAAAAACTCATCGCCAAACCTTCTTCTAACATCCTTAGTATCTTGTAATAAATCCATCATCTTTACTTTATCAAACAAGTTCAAAAATACATGTGGCTTCATCCTAAATGACTTATAACACTGGGTAGGATTCCCTCACAATATTTTTCATACATATTCTTTCCCGCATTGATGTCCTACAAGGAATTCGATAAAAAGCTTTGTGTTTTCTTTTAAAACATAAACATCATCATCATGTCAAAGTCAAAGTCATCGTCATGTTCATCCGAACTTGAACTACTACTCGATGAAATTGACATTATGTATTATATCGGCTGCAACGCGATTACTAAAGAGGGCTGTAATGGCAGAATCAATGTTAGAGGCGAGATTGCAATACAATTCTAGTCAAGTTAAAGCACAAGTACAACCAGGGTACATGCATTTTTTACTTTTGTTTGGAACTATAATATAAGTTTATTTGTTCAGTTTCATGCCTTTCACAATGAATTAACGGGTGAATGGTGATAGTCATCTGAAGTGTATTGGACTCATTTACAGTAATAGTTTCACGCAAGTTACAAAATCGGATATTATGATTTTTTCAAAGAAGGGCAAAGGTTTGGTTCAAGAGTGTGATAGCTTGAAACAACAAGTGGCTTAAAAGAATTCTCAGATTGAAGAATTAAAGACCGAGTTAATACATCAAGAAGAAAGCGATGTGGGTAATTGAGGCAACTGATGAAATTGCTATTCCAATTGATGTAACAGATCCAATTGAAAAGGTGAAGTGGTGTGCCACGTTGATAACGCTCAGAATGAGCATGTTTTTAGTTGCGTTATTGTTAGTTGTGTGCATGATAATTGGTTATATTTATACATAATTGTTGCGAAATTGCGAAGGAAGTGTATTTATATGTAAATGTAGCTAGGTATCGGAAAAGATGAAGAAATGATGAATATATGCACATTTGGATAATTCCTGATAAGGTTTTAAAATGTACATTTTTTAGGGGTCATTTAAGCCCTTATTTGATCACTTTTGTATCCGTTATTACTTAATATCGTTCCTTTTCACTTTTTAGGTCTCCTGAAGGCAAATTGCTGTAATGACACTTATTTGGATGAAAAGGTGCGAATATATGAAAAATGGCCAAAGTCAAGAATCGAGACCTTTCAGCAGCTGAAAACATGAGGTGGCGTCACTGCTTATCTGCGGCCGGGATTTTTGTGACGGGCCGAAGCAAAAACTCTTATTTTCGATGACGACGTCAAGTTAAAAAGAGTAGGCGGTGTGACTTCGAACGGCCTAGATTCAATCCAGACGGCGTCCGGCTGAAGGGCGGCGTCCGCAGGGCATAAGGTGACGCCGTCGCAAAGTCTAACATGGCGAGCAGAAACCACAATGATGATGGCGTCACACGGCGTCGCATGTGTAAATAATACCGAGTATTTGGGTCCTGATCAAGTCGTGATTTTCAAATCTTACATCGGACTTCATTAATATTATGCATTATTTGATGCTATGTCCTCCTCGTCTTAGGAATAGTTATTGAATATTGATTGGTTGTCTCTTATCTTAGTTTGTTAATGATCTAGTAATGCGATAGGTCATTCGTTGTGTACTTAATGCTTGATTAAATCTTTGTGAACCTTAGAATATAACTCCTTGAGTAGTTGTAAGATAAACCATCCAAAGAGTGCCTTAGAGTAAGAGTTTATTATCCCTAGTGGGTTTTGTAGACGAGACCCTTTGGTAAGTTCAAAGAGTTAGGGAGAAACGCATACCCTACAACTTTAGACACACAACGCAATTAAGAATAAGGACGTGACAATTCAACCACCAATAGGAGATAATTAAGGAGTAGTAAAACTTAAGTAAACACATCTTTAACTATTATACTCACACAATAATTAGACATAGACTACATACACCTTAGATTAGATAATTAGATAAGTAGAGTAATCGGTAGAAATACCAACCCCCAAATCCAAACCCCGAGATTCGTACCTTTCAATTTCCTAAAAAACATAAAAAGATAAAAAAACAATCTTCCTCAACCCCAACCTTAGCGTAGTAACTTCTTACTAGCATTCCTATTCTAAAGGAAGATATCCAATACCTACTTACCCTAATACTACACTACAACGATTAGGTTCACTGCCTAGGGTGTTATAAAACTTGCTCGAAGAAAAGGAAGTTCCTTTGACCCCGAACGACGCGTGTAGCGTTATCAATTCCCGAGAAGGAGAAGAAAGAAGAAACTACACAAGGACTCAATGATTTGAAGCATGAAGATTTCTAAGTTTCTACACCAATAAAATATCAAGTTCTATCATAGAAATCAGTGCCGGAAGCGAAGAAAAGCATGCATCAAGCCGAAATGAGAAAAAGTCAAAAGATGTTGTACGTATGAACTCCAGCCGAACGGTCGGAGCCCGTAACCGGATCGGCTGGATGGTGGTTAAAGGAGGAGCCGATCGGTTTCATCCCACAACCGATTCGGCTGGACAATCTGCTGTTACAATTTTTGCATTTATTAAAGACTTAACTTCCATTAATCATTGAGTCGATCATTTTAGTTATTAACTCTGGAGGACGTTTTACTTGTTTAGTAAGGTATCTTATGCTATATAATGAACCTAGACTTATGTACTATGTGTGACACAACCTTGAGAGTAATAGACTTACACTAAAGCCATTACTAACCAAATTTATTCAACCCAAAAGTTTCATAGACACTGTAAAACGTCCAGGAATGTATTGAGTTCAAGTCTCAATCATTTGGTAGTGTTTTGGAGTTGTTACAGTTCATCTAAGGCGATTGGAGGAGTGTGGTTTGCTATAGTTCCACGAAATTAGTTCTTGTAATTCAAAGATAGGTATACTTTGTTACTTTACAATGAACTTCTGTTTTTATGAGTCATATGAAAGTTATGTTTGTTACTTGTGTTTCGTTATGATGGAGTAGTTCTTGGATATACTTGTGTGTAAGATGTAAACAATTTTTTTGAGTGTACTTATCTATGTGATGCATGAGAATTCTTTTTGTTGAGATAACATTGAAAGGGTTCATAAGAACAAGTTAGATTAGAATCACTTTCAAACAAATGAATTTCAAAAGAATAGTGAATTTGGTTAATAGGACGAAAGGGTTACATAGGTGATTGTATTCTATGAATGATTTTTACATGGCATAAACCATCGACTGTGAATCATTTGCCTACGATTTGTGCATTACTTCAAGTTTACACCAAACTATCATGAACACTCTAGACAATTGGTTATAATTTGCACACAAGTATATGTTTTTCTTTAATTGGTTTTAGAATAACAAATTGCGTAGGAGGCTTGACAAAACTTATTGTCTTAAACAAATCAAATCACCACAAATCCCTTGGGAAGATCTCGACTTACCCACCTTTACTACCACGGACGAGTATACTTGCTCGTATGTGTTAAATATAATTATCCGGTAAATCATGTTTATAAATTTAAAACTTGTACACGATAGAACACATCACACGTATTTAAATGAATGTCAAGTTGCAAAAGTAACACTGACTGTTAGTTTTGTTTACTAAATGTAAGAGTATATAAATGTTATTAATCATGTGCCTGGTTATAATTTGAAATTTTCATGGGATGGATGGAGCATAAACGTGAGAGTATATATAAATGAAGCAAATGTTTCCCTTGATAAAAAATGTGAAGTCATGATATCAAGATAAATTTTGCAACGCAGGTGGCAATTAAAAATATAAGAATGGACTTTCTATACCTTGTGGAAGTTAAAGACTAAATCTAGCTCGCATACATTACTAAAGAATTGATCAAGTATTTTGTTGGGATATGAAAGTCAAAGTACTGAAGAAGTCAAAGTGCTGGAGATTCAAAGTACTGCTAAGTGAAAGTCAAAGTACTGCTGTCGAAGTCAAAGTACTACAAAGCTAAAGAAGCGCTATATTCGTTTATGGAAAGCTTTGTTATTCTAGAATATTCTTTGTTTAGATTACTTGTTGTACAAGGTTACAAATTTGTAAACCTAGGGTTATCCTTAAGCCTATAAAAGGACCCCTAGATTGGCATTAGAGAATATATGTTTTAGAATCCTAAAGTATGATATTAGAGTTTTAGAGTTATTAAGTATCTGTATAACTAGCGATTCTAAAGTTTTAATAAAATTGTTGAAAGTTAAAGTTATATTCCTCTTAGCTTTGTTAAGTAAATTCCATATACTTAATAGAGTTTGCTCAGTGTTTCATTGTTAATAACTTAGGATTTATCAGAGGTTATTAAACCCTTAACAAGCTATATAAGTTAGTTTGGTTAGAGTACATCGATCCAACATATTTCAACAAATAAGTGGATGCCTTCTAAATATGCTAGTTCATTATCGGTAATATCAACACAAAGTGAGAAAAATAGTCCAGCATATCGCCTGTAGATAACTTTGTGGGTACGAAACTGCAAGAAGACATATGAGCTTTTAGATATTTTTATCTTGGTTGTCACGGATCGAGGGTGTTTGGTTCATGTAGTTTTTGTTCTAAGAGTAGTTCATTGCTACTCTTCATGTTCTTAAACTCTATTTATTTTAATATATTCATCGGGTATTATCTCCTTACAAAAAAAAAAAAAAAAAAAAAAAACTGCAAGAAGAAAGATATAAAACAAATTACAATCTATTAACACCATGTAAAAACAACAAAATCTATGTCACAAAACCCAATGACGCCTCATTTGCATCATAAGCAACAAATTTCATACTTTATGACTCGTAGCTAAACTCACTTATAAAGTCAACTTCTACCTAGACATGTATATGATATGATGATCAATATTTTTCATTGAGTAAGAAAACAAAGCGTAGGACAAAACGTCATTGCGATGCATAACTAGCAACACATAGGCAATGCAAGTCTTTAATGCGTCAAGCGGTTTACAAAAAATCTTTGTAAATGATGGGACATCCTAGCAAATGACTTAACATCCACAAGGTCACATCAGAATCGAATCATCCCAAGAAAGCCGAATTAGTGTTAAAGTTATGGTCTGGTTTGTTCTATTGTTATCATGATTTAATAGCTTTTGAAATGTATATTTTATACCAACAAGTCCTTAGTTTACAAGTTGACTGCTCTTGGAAACAATTGTCACGCATAACCTTTTCTCTCTAATATCCTCAACAACAACAAAAACAACAACAACAACTACAACAATATCCTCAACAACAATTTCAACAACCACAAAAAGTTGGAAACTATTTTCCTCAATTTTCACAACCTCTTCCATAATAAATTCCTCAACCAAAACCTCGTCAACAACATTAGTATGCTAACTACTTCCAATATCAGTTTCCAGCAAAGTATGCTATGAATGTTACAATGCAAAAGGAACCCACTTGGTTTGCAAAGATGTGTGAAGCTATAAGTAGCCAACAATCCATTCATGAAGCTGGATCCCTTGATAGACCTCCAATGCTCACTCCCGAAAACTATGATCAATGGGTGATACGGATTTTTAGGTTCTGTGATCTCAAGAAACCACATGGTAAGTTTTTGAAGAAGGTCATCCTTGAAGGTCCTTTTCAAATGCCTACTACAACAGTACCCGGAGATCCAGCTGCTACTCCACCAAGAGATGATGTTACTTCCACTCTCAAAGTAGATCAACTCACTGCTAAACAACTACTTCACTATGAAGCAGATGAAATGGCAATGTAATATATCCTTGTGGGTCTACCCAATCCGATTCTTCGTAGTGTTGATGCTCAGAAAACTGCAAAAGAAATGTGGGATCACATCCATCTTCTAATGGAAGGCACAAAACTCAATCAAGAGGACATGGAATCAAAACTTTACTTATCATATGAGAACTTCATGATTGAATCAGGGGAATCACTAGACTCATACTATCATCGGTTTGAGACATCATCAATGACTTGGACGAACAACATCATTATGCCAAGGATTGCAATCAAGACAAAGTTCCTAAGTTGTCTTGGTCCTGATTGGGAGAAGTGTGTTACATTTATTCGTCAAGCTAAAAACCTTCACCAAGAAAAGTACGGATTGTTGTATGACTACTTGAAGCACCATCAACAAGAAGTAGACAAAGATAGAGCTCTCCGTAGAGTCACTACAACTTTACCGCATAATCAAACTCTTGCTTTGTTTACTCAAGCTTGTTATCCTCAATTTCCATAGCTGCCAACTATCTTCACAAATCCACCACAACCAACCCAGATTACACCATATGATCCACAAAGTCACAAGAAACTCAACTGTTTCCTTACAACGATTGACACTCTGATGAGACACCAAATGAGGATGCAGAAGCTTTTGATACGTTGAATCAAGGATTTTCGTTAATTGCTAGAGCCTTCAGGAGATTTAATAACAAATCCAACAACCGTATTCGTACCTCATCTAACACAAGGAATCAAGCAGTTGTTAACAATGGAAGGGTTGAGGTTCAGAACCGAGGAAATGGTCATCAGATGGGTAGTGGTCAAGGATTTAATGCTTATGGAAGGAATAACATGGGTGCTCCACAACAACGGGGTTCAAATGGTTGATCAAGGAAATGTTCATACTGGGATTAATGGTCTTCGATGCTACAATTGCAATGAAAAGGGTCATTTGGCGAATGCTTTCCCAAAGCCGAGAACAAGAGGCAACGCTTATCACAAGGAGGCTTTACTCTTGGCTCTCAAGGATGAAGCTGGTGGAACACTTACAAACAAGGAACAGAGCTTCATGGATAATGCAGATTTTGATGATGACATGTAGGACTTGCAAGCTAACGCAGTTGTAATGTTGATGGCCAACATGCAAGAGCTCCACATGAGTGACACAGGCCCCGTGTATGGCACTGATGGCTTGTATCAGTGGGATCCTAACATATGTCTTATACATGATCTCATATCTCCGCCTGCATTTGCATCCGACGAGGCACAGAGTGTTCAATATGAGCCTTCAACATCTCATCACGAAGAAAATCAAATGGATCCCGTAGTTACATTTGAAGATCAAGATGACCTTACGGTTACCATTGATAATCAAGTTGACTCCGTGGTCATATTTAAGGATCTAAATGATGAATATGTTGAGACTCAAGTTGAACAAAATGAGTC
Organism: Chrysanthemum makinoi; assembly: GCA_910596185.1. Classification (NCBI taxonomy): domain Eukaryota; kingdom Viridiplantae; phylum Streptophyta; class Magnoliopsida; order Asterales; family Asteraceae; genus Chrysanthemum; species Chrysanthemum makinoi. The sequence continues at coordinate 235,443,671 of OU343221.1, forward strand.
TTTTTCTAATCCAGATCCAGAGCTCATGACCTTATTTCAGACCACCCAATCTCAATTGGAGAAGTGCAATGAAATTAATAAGAATCTTCATGATAAAGTTGCATTATTGACTAAGGATATTGAATGTTATAAGTTACAATTCAATAATTTTGAAACTAAAGAGAAACGTGAATATCGTTTTGAAGCCGCTTTTTCGAAATCATTCCAAAACGAAAAATCTTTAGAAATACAGATACGTGATCTAGTTGTTTCCAAGAATGAATTGCTTTCTCAAATAGAACAACAAAAATTTGATCATAAACAACAAGTTAACGCTCTCGCGAAACTCAAAAGCCAGTCGAGTTGTTAACATGTCAAAAAAGCGATTTTAAGTACAAAAACTTTAAAGGAAGCGAATTGATTAGTATCTTGATGAAATTGTCGACTTAGAAAACAAAATCCAAGAGTTTCGAAATGTTGTTTATAAATATGGTGAGTCAATCACAACAATTCAAAAGTTCACATTTAAGCCAAATCTAGATGTAAATACTCATCATTTTTGGGTCAAATCTGAACTGCAAAACACTTAAAAATGCTCAGAAATGCATCAAATTACTGAAAATATCTCAAAATTGCAATTTATATGTTTAGGATGCAAAATGTTTAAAAATCGGATGAAAATGAGCTAAGTTTGCATAATTGGCGGTTTCAGTCCCCAAGTTTCAAAAGTTGTCGAGAAATAGTCCCGAGCACTTATTTCATAAGAAAAATCACCAAAGGTCCTTTTAAAATCATAAGTTGTCAAAATTAGTCCTTTGGTGAAAAATATCAAAAGTTTTGAGAAATTACAAATTTGGTCCTTCAAGTTTAAAATTGGCAAAAATGGTCCTTGGAAATTTGAAAATGTCAAGTTTGGTCCTTGTACTATTGGAACTTGTCACTTTTGGTCCCTTGAAGCAACTTTGCAAAATTGGCAGCTTTGGTCCTTGTACTTTCAGAAATTGCACAAAAGGTCCTTGTTTTATTAATGCCCTCAACCCTTGGCCCTTGTCATAACCCTTTGGACCCCTGCCATTCCCTTGTGACCTCCTTGTCATGACTATTTTGACCCCTTCATATATTAAATTCGGTCAAATATCGTCAAACTCAAACCACCCAGTAGCTTTTGCTTTCTTAACTTCAATGACTCGCACGCTACCACACCATCTCCCATCCACTCCACTCATTACCACTCCCCATCCTTCCACCTCAACAACCTTCCAAGAAACATTAAATGCTTCTTCAATCTCACACTCAAACCCCCACTGTTGATACATTTTGGGCCAAATTCAATCAAACGGCCGAGTTATATCAAGCTATCAATGGCCCCAAATTAAAGTGGGATTAGCTCGGATGAGTGAGAAGATGTTTTGCATATAAAAAGGAAGCAAGAGAAGCTTGAAAGAGTGGTAGTTTGTAAAAATTTCCTTTATGTCGTTTTTAGTATAGATGTGTTAGTTCAAGTTCAAATCTGTTATCTTTTGTTTCAATGTATTAAACTCAAATTACTTTGTCATTATAATCTAATTCTAAGCATCAATTCCAAGGTTTTATCTAATTTCATGTTTAGTGTACCTTGTTGAAACTTAGTTTCAAGTTCTTATCTCCAAGCTTCAAATAGCTTGTTTCTCCGGTTCAAACAAGCTTATATAAGCTAATTATAGCTTTTTGCAAGCTTGCTTTTCAGTTTCAAGCATATTTGATTTTTGGTCAATGAAAGTCAACTGAATCAACATTTGGAAATGGAAATGGAATTGGTGATGCGTCTTGGATTCAGGTTGATTTAGAGTCTATTGGGTTGATATATATAGGATAGAGGTTCTTTGGTTGAATGATCTCAAGCCATTGTGGCTAGGACCAATTGTAAGTCATTTTCAAGATTTATTGCATAATCTGTACTTGTGGTTTAGACTGGTTTTTATTTGTTGATTAAGTGTTATTAGGTTATCTAGACTCAGTATTAGTGTCTGCACAAGCTAGTTAAGTGGTTATCTCATTTTTATTGCAAATCAGTGGTTTAAAGTTGTGATTGGATTCTTGCATAAAGCTATGATAGAGGTTTGTTCATGGGTAAGACTTGTTGTTTTAGGCTTGTGTAGCTCTATTTGACTCATATATGTCTTAAAACTGCACCTTCAAGGCTCAAGTCAAAATCACATTTCAACTGTCTTAATTTGCTTAACTGTTGTAATTTTGTCAAATCAAAAGCTTGTTTTGTGTTTGCATTACATAGAGGTAGCTTGCAGTAGTCTCATTTCATCTTATAACATCATAATCAGTCCACAAATTGAGCCCAAATCTCAAAAAAGTCAACACAACAAAACTGCTTCAAAAGTCAAATATTGAAAAATCCAGTTTTCACCAAACTAGGATGATTTTTCTTGGATTCATTTCTGAGCCAAATCAAATGAAATTGTGGGTTTAAAAACTTCCACAGGTCTATTTTCTTATTATCAATTTTGTAGATTTTTGTCAATTTTTTATAAGCTCTAAAACAGCTTGTGGATTTGGTCTTAATTCCCTGCGCAAACTCAGTATGAGTGTGCAAGAGTTTGTCAGGGCTTGCACAGAGCTCATAAGAGCTTGTCCAAGTCTAGTTTTTGGTTTACAAGTTATTAGCCAGGTCTAGTTTAAGTTCCAACTCTTGGATTCAAGTCTCAGCTTATTAGGTAGCTTATTCCTGGCTAAACAGTACCTCAAAACTGTTTTTGCACTTAAGCTCTTGTTATCAAATCTGTTCAAACAGCACAATAGAGGTGTAGGATAGTTATAACTTGTTTCATTTGGGTAATTTTAGCATATTACAGCTTCTGTAATCAGTTTGGTGCTTATTTGTAGCTTTTGGCTTATTTAGAGTGCTTATTCCCAAGTACTTTGCATTGCAGTTGCATTTTCTTGCACACAACCCTCTGTTTTTATATTTTTCCTAGATTCATAATAATATTTTAGACCTATCTTGAATTTTTCAGATTTTTCTAGGTCAGTTTGGTATTTTTCTTCATTTTAATCAGTTTTTAAGTCATTTTAATTAGCATTTAATACAAATAAATCAGAAAAGTTTCAAAAAAATAATTTTTCATTTTTCTTAAGTTAAGATAGATATAAAAGTCAAAAAATATTTTCCAGATTTTCTTAGTTAAATTTGTATTTTTAAGCAATTTAAGTAGTTTTAAATATTTTTTAATTCATAGAAAATACAAAAATAATCAGAAAAATACAAAAATAGTTTTGAAAATTCTATTTTGTTATTTTAGATTTTTTTAAGTCATAATTTTATTTTTCAAGCTTTATTTCATATTTTCTTGTATTTTAGGGTTTAATTAAATAGTTAAAATAGTTTTTAATTAATAATAATTAGATAATTAGTCATAAAAATAATTTTATTTTCTAAAATTTTCTTTTATCATTAGGTTTGTAAAAATGTCATTTTCATATTTTTAGGATTATATTGTTTTAAGTTTTACATTCTTTTTTGTACGTCGCATTAGTTTAATTTAAGTTTTATAAAAGAAAAATCAAAAACATCATTTTGCAAATAGTGATAGCGTTTATTTAATATCTTTTTAATTCTATTTAATTTGCATTTAAGCCCTTGTAGTTTATAAACTTTTTCTTTGGTTATAATCACAAAAACCCTTTTTCATTCAAATCTTCCGATCACTTCATCGTTTGATTCATTCGCATAACTTCGGCTGGGAACATAACGACCCGGAAACACTATACTCTCTGATCTTCATTGCATTTGTTTTCGTTGTTTTTAAGTTTCTTACGGTTGGCCATTCACAAGCAGGTAGCGTGAGAAAACTTGACCGTCTGGGAGCGGATCAATTTTGGCGCCGCTTGATTTGTCTTGGTAATTATTACGTTTAGCAGATTAGTGATTTGAATATTCACTCTTTGTTCATATCATCTATATATATATTTTCTTATAAAAAAAAAAAAAAAAAAAAAAAAAAAAATAAAAAAAAAATAAAATCAAAACCAAAACAACATCCAAAACGTATAAAACACAAAAATATTTTCCTTTTGTTTCTATATATATATAAAAGATAAAAATACAAAAAGATTTGTCGTTTCTTTGTTTAATAATAACAACATAAAAAATTACCACCGCAAACCAAGGCAGTGTACTACTAAGCGGGGGTATGACCATAATAAGTTCCAGACAAAGATTTAAAACTTGCCTTTGTGTCGCTTTGTGATTGGTGTACCTT
>OU343221.1:235448002-235552269 GCA_910596185.1 Chrysanthemum makinoi
GTTTTGGAACAAATAAAGTGACCACTTAACTGTAACAATTCAATCATATTTAATTAGAGTGCTAATCGTTCTTTTAGATACGGGAATTGATATTCACACCGGATGGTTTCACTTTGTACACGGAAGATTGTTGTGATTTTACCTTTATACCCTCTCGTTGTTATTAGCTTTTCAACATTTCTTTCCTGTGTGATTTTAAAACTTTTTGCATCCATATGACATATTTGCAATAATGCAAGCAAGGTCTTTGTCGATACCTAATTTCAGTGAACTTCTGCAAAATCATTACTCAACGACAAACTGCGGATATCCATTTTTTAGTCATATCTATTTTTTAACGGCTCTTAATCATATCCGGTACTTATTTAATTTGCGTTGTTAACTAAGGCACGGTATCGATAACGTGAAATCATGGCACTGGTTATGTGAAACAAATATCGTAGCAATGCATAAACACATTTACTGATTTTCCTCTCATCAAAAAGTCCAAGAACTGTTCTAACCATGACAAATATATTCATGGTGAGATGAGATCACACGTCTGCTATTTCTGGTGGTGGCGGGTAGTATAAATAAATCTGTAATTGAATGACCATGTGAATATGTGATATAGTCAAATAGATGAAGAGACAATCAAGTATATATACATGTGGGGTAGAACGGTAAAACTATTGTTTTCTGCCGTGTAAAAAGCAAAACTAACAGTGTATAAATCGAAGTTAATACCATACAATTGCTTCATCCATGCATTTATTCTCCAACATCATATAATAAAATAATCAATATATTAACAAACTTTCATTCATGCATACCAAAATGTCTCGAGTGTATATTTACCAAGATGTCAAGTGCCCCAAATTCACCAATCAAATATTAGTAAATTAATGTCTATCATATGTATATGCCAATCCAACACAAGTCCCTTTTTTACTATTCTTTCAATTTAATTTTTTTTTTTTTTTTTTTTTTTTCATCGTATTCCTTTCTTAACGTTTATATTGACAACATTGTATCGAACAAATATAATTCATCGTGATAAGCAGTTCTATTTATTTCCGTCCCTTAGATTTTATATTTTTACCTGTTGATCGAGACTTTTCAACAGCAGCGGCGGATCTAACCGGAAATTAAAAGTAGTTCTTTGATTTGGTTAAGTTAAAATTTTCAATGGGTCAATCAACCAACCAGGTAACTTTTTGAGTCAGATCAGGTCCAATTTAACAATATGTGATAATAAAACATTAAACATAAATTTATAAAATAATAGTTGATGCGTTTACAATTTCAATTTCAATTTCAATTACGTCTTCCAATAAACTTTTAATCAACAATCACATGATGCATAACATCAAACCTAAAGACTAAAGTCCTAAACAAAAACCCTAAAATTTAAATAATCTACTAACAATTATACTAAGTGATACATTACATAACATTCTTTATACTCTTTAATTATTCATAAAAAGTGAATAAATAAACTAGATAAATAGCTTACAAATGGATTGTTGGATGAAATAATTCGACTATCCGAGTTTGTTTCCCTAATTCCCTCCACAGGACTAGAGCTGCCGATTAACGAATTTTTATGCTTTTTTTAAAGTTAATTATTATTTAATTATTAAACGGACTAATCTTTTTAAGTTATTTGGGATTGGGCTAAGAATATTTATATACTAAAAGTGAAGTAGTTTTCAAAAAAAAAATAATAATAAATAAATAAATAAATAAATAAAAATCTTAGGTAGTTCTCAAATAATTTTTAAGATGGTTCCTAAAAAATTTTCTATATCGCTTCTATAAGTTTTTGTCGTCCCAAGGTGGTTCCCGAGAACCGCTTAATAATACATGGATCCGCCTCTGCTATTCAACAATGACGACAAAAGTGTAGGATATAAGAAGCAAACGATTTAGTTCAACCTGTCATAGCAAACAGTCGACACAATTTTATTTTATCTTTTTTATTTTATTTTACTATTTGTTTACTCTGATACCATGCAGAAATCAGAAGGAAAATTGAAATATATTACTCAGATTCAACTAACTAATTACAATACAAAAGACATTAAATAAAAAATAAACAAACCTAATCATAAGTGCAAGACGGGCCTAAACCAACGGACCTTGCCTATAAGCTTTATTAGCTAACAGATCCTAACTCATAAGTGTATTTGTATTACTCATTAGTTTGTTCAACAATCCAAACTTTCTAGTCTCGTTCAACAATTATTGTTCGTATAAAAACAATTTTCCTTGTCTTGTTTTCTAATAATTGAACAGAAAAGATTGAATTTAGATTGCACAAACATGTGGTCAGTTTCAACATTTTTTTTTTTTTATTATTATTTTTTTATGAATGTAAATTTTACTTTAATTATATACGGTGTATAACATTTGAGAATTTAAAATATAAGATACTCATCCGTCCCATTTTAGGTGTTCATATTACTATATTTGTCTGTCGCAAAAAAAGTGTTTGATTTTATAATTAAAAAAAATCAAAATAATGGTTTTTACTTTTACCTACTTTGCTCTTAAATGAGATAAATTGCAAAAATGGTCTCTAAAATAGCCTAAATGCGCAAAGATCACACCGAGACGAATTTGTTGCAAAAATGACACTAATGTTTCTTTTTTGCAAAATAGCTACCGAGAGCTACTTTTTGCTAAAGTTCGTTATTTTTCTCGTTAAGTGCCTCGTCACTGAGGGTATTATTGTCATTTCGATCATCTAATATTTGCAAACATAACTTAACTTCATTAAATTAACTAGAGTAGGCTTTTGCAGAAAACATTAAGTGCCAAAACAACCCCATTTAATATACTTTCAAATCGATAATCAACAGTCAAACACTAGCTTTAAAAAAACCAAAAAAATCGGCACAACCAAACCCAACTGTGGCAAATAATGATAAGGGAAAGTCTTTGTTGATTGGGGGGTGGAATCATTGGAAAAGTCGTGGGGGAAAGTTTTATTAAATGTTGAAGTCTTTGAGAAAGTTATGGCTACATTTGGTGATGAAGTAATTCCTAAGTATGATTCGTATAAGAACATAGGGAAGGAGATTATAGAAGTTATTCTTCAATGGATGTGGAACAAAACTTACAACGAACCAGATATGGGTGGTAGTGGTGTGATATCTATTCCTACCATTGGAAGTGGTAGCGAAACCGACAATGAGGTAGTTGCAGAGACAAAAAGAGGGAGGGGAAGGCCCAGAAAAAAAGTAACTTTTTTCTGTACCAATTCATAATCCGAGTAAAATGTCACCAAAAAGGAAGAGGGGAAGGCCTGTTGTGAGTGGGAAGAAGAGGGAGGGTAGTCATAATTCGAGTACAATGACACCAAAAATGAATAGTGGAACGCTTGTTGGGAGTGGGAGAAAGATGGAGGGGAAGGAAGAGCATGCGGATCTTGGTATGTTAATGTATTATACTTCATTTAACGGTCATTTTCAACTTGCTTATGTTGGATGCTCTGATTTTTTTATAGACTGTTATATGCTGATATTGAGTGGCATGATTGAGTGCCTTGATTGGCAGGTTTAGGATAAACAGAGTATTATGGTTCTAAATAGGCCGTTAGAATGGGAAATGTAGGAGTGTTTGGCATAGCAATTGTACTGCTATACTAACTAAGTTGTCACATTGACTTATTAACTAAACTTGCATCTTCATTAAGTAGGATTAATGTCTTGTACAATGTGGTGAGATGCAGAACACTGCATTGCTCTGCTTCACTTGAGCCTGAATACTTCAGTCTTTACTTATCTGCATAACTATTTCATTGACTGTTGTTGCATTGACTTTATCTTGTATACCATTAGTTACATAGGTGCTGGTATGTTTTTTGGTGATGTTTGAAGTGTATATGGATTGTGCCTTCTTACATTTCTTTGTTGATGTAGTAGCTTGGACTTTGTTGTAGTAGCTGTAGTAGCTCTTTAGACTTGATGTTTGAATTAAAATGATAAATGTAAATAGTGTGTTACTTTAATTGACTATTAAAGTTTGAATTTGAACGGTGTCATGTTTAATTGCTTATCAAGATGAACTTGCGTTCAGCATCCACAATAATGGATTCTTTGAATTTGCTCCATTGAGGTATGTACAAGGGAATGTTTCTACACTTTGTGCTTTTGTCTCTGAAAGACATATATTTAGTATTGGTCTGGATCATATGTTAGCATGCATTAAGGGAGAAAAATGGGCATGTTCTTTTGTTTTCCTGGCAAATCATTAGAAGAAGGTTTGCAGTTGATTCACACAGACAATGATGTGCATACAATGTTCGAACTAGGTTTTCGGAATGGTTTTGTGGATTTGTTTGTTGCTCACAAAAATCAGAGCTTATCTGAATACTATTTTAAAAAACATTGATTTAGAGGGTGAATGTGGGGAGGTTGTCAAATGGGTAGAAGGAGATGCTAGCTTGCGATGCTCTAGTACTTCAACTCCTTTTAGGACTAGTACTTCAAATCCTTTTAGGACTAGTACTTCAACTAGGGAGAGAAGTATACACTTGAAAAGAAAGGTTGTGGGTGATGTTGATGCTGAGTTTAGGAAGAATAAAAAGATGGTGAAGAGGTCTGTGGATAAGGGAAAAGGAAAAATGGTTGATGAGGATGATGCTTTTAATAGGAACAACCCGGCTGGTATTGTCATTAGAGAGGGTGGTTCTATGAAGAAGACAACAGGTGTTGGTTCAGTGAATGTAGGAGCTAGGGGTGCGGGTTTTTTGAGACCAAGATGTGATGTGAAAATCACTAATTGCGTATTGGGTTTAAGGGCACCAAGATCAATGGGAAACAAAGTGGTGTTATTTTGACTAGGTGAGTCTAATGAATTGTTTAGCAATTGGATACATTGCATTGCATATTATACTAACCTCATTACATTGTATACTTTGATTGCGAATGTATAGTTGATCACTTGTTGGTTCAACCAGTAGAAGCGTTTTGTAAGATACTGGTTAATGTAAACACATAAAACTCTAAGTATGGTTCGAATTATAAAGAGAATTTTAGAGAGAGAAAGAAGGTTGGGAGGCTTTCTTAGAGAGAGAAAGTGAAGAGAGAAAACTTGAAATATTAGATTGAGTAAATGAAAGCTCTACCCTCTCCCTTGGTGGGAGAGGGCTTTTATAGTCTTACAAATAAACGCCCCCTACGGGCTATGGATCAGGTATACAGTGGGTAAAGATCCATCTGTCCTTCACGATGTTACTTAACTAATCTAATTACTAATAAATATAGCTAAGTCTACGAGCTAACACATGCTAGACTAAACTCGGGGTGACCGACTTTTCTATATGGATTTTCCAAATCATAACAATCTGTCCCTAAGGGAGGTCACTCCATAAATTAAAATTTCTAAGAACCCCGGTTCCTCGTTGATCAGTATAGAAATACTGCCTATGATCAGAATACTGCCTAGAATTTCGAAGAATCTCTTTGACAGGGTTTCAAAGCTGTTCTAGCCGTTCTCAAACCGGAGCGTCTCAAAGTAGACAACACGGTGTGAGAGAACCAATGAATAAACTTCACTGATTTAAGAGAGGTTCCACCGTCATTCGTCAATTCATTTCCTGGAACAGGGTTGATTCAAATGTGAATCGCCCCATTATTTCTTTCCAGTTGTCACAAGTTTAATACATAATGGATTTCACATGTCACCCACCAAGAGCTTGTTTGATGTTGGCTCTAGAAGGAATTCCATCTTTATTGTGAATGCTTTACGTATCAATAAGATGTTCTGGAAATACCACAAGGATAGTGCGTAGGACTCTTAATAAATATTCCCTTACTTTTCACATTGTGTGAAACAACAAGTCTTCATAAAAGTGTGTCCTAATGAGATTTATGGATGATCTCTTGGCTCTAGACTCAATAGTGCACTTTGGTTTTCCTATGCGGAGACTAGGGAGAGGGTCTCCTGCTTCAATATCAACCATCTCTAAGAGAAAGTCGATAGATTACATTGGTTCCCCGTGAGAATGAAACAATTCCTTTAAGAGAACTTGAGTGGCTGGGAAGTTTAGTGCAGTGCATCACTAGGTCCATGACGTCTTGTCTTCAATGCCGGAGTTACCTTGGTAAATACCAGTATCATATGTATTGAACCCGGTTTCTGCCCTAAGGTTGAATATTTGGAGGCTATTTCTTTTCACCCTTTATCTTTATACTTCTTTTTCATTCTTCAACCCCTTCAGCACTTACCGATACTTCATTACTAGAACCTTGTTGGGTTTGTTCCAGTACTAGCTCCATCTTAGTCGGCACTCTTCCCTTATTCTCACTTTTCTCCTTTTTTAATCATACCTAAGGACTTCTACACTAACTAGTGGATTGTCCCTAGGTAGATCCCTCCGGCTCTGGCAGGATCATGGGAACGATTACCTAACCTTACCATCCTTATAAATTTAATAAAGTAAATGCAAGGTCGGTCTTTGATATACTTCCACGATTGCCATCTGTAACCATTCGCCCCCTCCTCAATATGTGCATCGATATACGAAAGAGTTTAGCACATATTAGAGAGAGCCTACACTTTGAGTCAAAAAGATCACTTTTTATCAGATTTAATATTTAAATCACATTCTCTCCCTCGATCAAAAATTTCAAACCTTTTGAGATTTGTGATCTCAATTGATTTAAATAAGTTACAAAATTTTGGGAGAGAAAATGTGGCCTGATTTAATACATGTACTGATAATGGAACATTTTAGTGCTCCCCCTCAATCAATGAGGGAGGGTGTTAGTGTCATAAGAATGAAATATTTTGTGACATAGACACATAACAACCAAATAGTATCATTCACTACTTATCCTGCACAAAGTAACGTTAGGTGGAAATACAAAATCTGTTTTAGTTGTTGCTGTAAGGATGGAAGAAACATGTGCTGATGCAATGAGACCTCTGAATTTGTATATATCATGCAGAATATCCACATAGTTCTGAAATATTAGGTTTCTTTTCTTCTTTTTTTGATCCAAGATATAGTTACCCTTTCCTATTGGCATCCAATCATAAGATGGCTTAATCTGATCATCAGATTTTGTGGGAGCAGGAGCGGGAATATTTTCATAAACCATGTTATCTTCATACGTTAGTCAGCATAGATAGACATACATACAAATATATGGTGTTCGACAGCACCTAAACAGCAATCGACTAATAAAAGTCAATCCAACATCGAAACTCATTCAATCAGATCATACAAAGGCATGGGGATTATATGTGAATATCAAACTCGAATCATCTAATCCTAACAATCATATCATAGCAATTTAAAGTTGGTAAACACCTTTTTCTGTTAATTATAGGATGATTAAATAAGCCCGTTAGATGACATAAATTTAAAACTCTCTCCCCCTCAATCAATGAACGGTTTTATGAAAAGTTTAAAAGAGCTGAAGTCATTGATTGAGTGTCAAATTTTATGAAAACTCCAAGTCTGATTGATTTTCAAACAACTCATTTTCCACCATTTTGAAAAACAAATATTTTTCTTTGAAGAATCATAGAAAGAAAAATGTATGTGTAGGAACAACCGTCTTTTTGGTGACGAGCTTTCCTCTAATTATTTTAGGATAACTGCTCGATATTTATAAAAATCGATTTTGCGTAGCACTTTCCTTTCTTGAAAAAGCGGGTTGCATATCTGAAATAATAGCAACCCATTTTAGGCATGTTTTAATAACATTTTGAACTTCTGATCGAGCTTCATCTAAAGACCCGTGTCATTATTGAATGACATTTCTAGGTCCGTAGATGTTATCGATACCATAAGACATGCCTTGAAAAACTATTTTTGGTATTTTCTAATTTTTCTAATTTTTATGGATTTTTGTTGGTTTTATATATTCTATTTACAATTTGGCATAAGATATGTGCAGACTATATTATTTAATTTAAAAAGATGTTGATATGAGTACCGAGATAAGGATAAGTCAACATCTCTTAAACGTTCACCACCAAAGCTTTCGATGCTCCTGAAAAATCGACTGAACTTGAGCCTTCTCAATGTGAAGCTTTGGTAGCTTCCCCCCAAACAGAAAATCTTCGTATTGAGACCACTTCCCCCAAGTAGTTGAAGTGAAGCAAACAGTCTCATTGTATGAAGCTCAAAAACCCGAAGTAAACGATAACACCAAAGTAACAGGTTGAAGCACTGATCTCTCTGTGGTTATCAATCCCGGAATAAATGATTAAGCCCCGATCACATGAACCTGTTGTGTGTCCCCGATGTACACATTACTCTGCGGTTTTGAGCAGTTGTCTATTCGGAGGAACAATATATCAACATCTTCATTTCACCAAATGCATTCCAGTTATCTTACATATAACAACTCAGTCCATAATGTACACATGTACCCAACACAAGTTGAATTGATAACACCAAAGTAACAGGTTGAAGCACCCGATCACGTGAACCTATTGTGCATCCCTGATGTACACATATCTCTCCCCTGATGGTTGTGATCTCATCGAAATCATCATAACATTGTGTACATGAAGCATTAACCGAAAGCACTTTACCATAAATCATATCAGCTCGTAAGAAGATGTCGATAAGCAATATCATCTCACGCACCAAATATTCTTCTCATGTTTCTTCCCATTAAAAGCTGAAGTAATACATACCAAAAGCGTTTAGATACCACTTCCCCTAAATAGTTGGAATAATACACCACAAGCCACAAGTTAAGACACTGAGTTTCTCTGCGGTTATGACATTTTTCTTCCCGGAATAACTTCAATAAAGAATATGTATTAATTTCATCACGTGTACTCGTTGTGCGTTTAGATGTATGTCTCATTCCCCCTTGCTGGTTTTGATACCTCATAATCAGCAACACATTATACACCCATATACTTGAAATTTTGTGAGAAGAACATTGTTAATACAAATAAGCCGTAAAAACGTTTATTTATATTTTACGATCTTCTAATGTTTTGTCGATAACAAACGTAAAATTATTTTAACGAAACAAATAAAATACGTAATTAGTTTGAACTAATAGTTTCAAACACACTTACGTTTTCACATAAAACACTAAAACAAGTATAAGTGATTTTATGATTTAGTATTACATATGTACAACAACTAGTGTTTACATATTTGGGTAAAATATACACATAACTAGTATATAGTATATTGGGTAATATAAATGGGTAGAAACTTAATTATCATAACCTATTGACCAAATACATTGAATGTAGTTGGGTACAACCCAAAGTCCATGACCCATATCCATGGAGCTTGACCCATAACCCATTGCATGACATCATGCTTATGTCATATATGGATAATATCCATAACCCATGGTATTGACCCATACCCACTTGACTAGGTGCATTGCACTCATAAGATACATTGTATCTAGTAAAAGACCCATGGATCAACCCATAACCCATGACCCATGATCAAAATACCCATGGGTAAAGAGGAGCGTCCTACGGATCCCTAGCTTTACGCTAGACGGATCCCTTGTGGGAGGGATCCGTGGGATCCGGGGAACAGCAGGCTTTTTCTCTCTATAAATAGTGAGCCATTTCTTCATTATTTCTCACCCCTTTCTCACATACTTTCTCCTTGAGTTAAAAACTCTCTAACCCCAGATCCAAGTGATCTATGTTTGTAGTTTTGTTTTTGTGTGATTCTCTAGGTTCCTCTTAAAGGCGAGATCACCACCTTTGAAGTCAAGCAAGCTCAAGTCCATGAGTTGCCATGCTTCCTCATCATCAAGACTACTGAAGTCTTCTTGTTGATGATTCTTTTCTTTCTTCTAAGAAGTGTAGTGTTGATGACATTAGTGAAAGATGTCTCAAGTGTCAAGACGAAGACAATAGTGAAAGGTGTCGATCGTCCGTATTGTAGGCATTAGTGAAGGGTGCCTAGAAGTCAAGTCACAAGACATTAGTGAAGGGTGTCTTGAAGATCTATTTAAAGGCATTAGTGAAAGGTGCCTTAGATGTACATTCGATATGGTGTGTTTCGATGTACAAGTTAGATTAGTATTAGATCCAAGGATATTGATATCCTTGATGATGTTGTAATAAGGAGTTGGTCTCCTTTGGGATTAGTAGTTGGTGTAGTGTTGGGTAGTAGCTCCTCCATTGTAATGGAACTCGGTACTTAGCCTAGTACCGGATAAAGAGTAGGCGACGTTGTGGTTGTGGTTCACCTTGGTGTGAAAGAACCCGGTGGTTAGCCTAGTACCGAAAAAAGAGTAGGCAACGTTGTGAAGGTTTCTCCACCATAAGGAGTTGGTGTCGTGTAGTGATTACGAACTCTCGAGTAGGTGACTCGGGGAGTGGAATATGGCAAGGAAGGTGTCCTTGTAGCCGAACCACTATAAATACTCGCGTTGTGGTTTTGTGCTTCTTACTCTTATCTTTTCATTACATACTTCTATATGTTTGTTTCTCAACATCCAACACACATCCAAATAGATTGACATAAGTCGATCTAAATAGTTTAAAAAAAAGTTTTAATTGGCAAAACTATTCAACCCCCCCTTCTAGTTTTCCATAAACACAGTTAGCTCAAATGTATCATGTGAGAATCAACTGCTACAGAAACTCTCTTTGACTATCTTTATCAACCCATATGTAGACAATTTGAAGTGACCACTGATGAAGCAAACCCGACATACCAAACTTGAAACTAAAGTAGAATTCCCCATTCTTGTGACTCAAGCTTGCACTGACGTTGGAAGAACGGTGTAGAGAATATATGCTCCAAGCAAATCTCTAAGTACTCAATACTCAATCAAAGTATGACACATTAACACCTCTTTCGATTATCCACAATTTCATCTGCGTGTGACACTGAGTACTACAATGTAACTCCTTAAAGTGATAGTTAACCAGGTCTTTAACCATCTACCCCGACTGCTAATAACTAGATAAACCAAGTCTTCAACTCAAATTCTTAAACACGAGCAAGTTATCATTGAAAGTCATGCATCCAACCAACCCCGACTTCAAGATAAAACAAGAACACGCCTTTGTGAAAGTCAACTTCAATCTCAAATAAGTGATAGCCGATCAACTCTGTAGTCACAATTAGTGTCAAATTCCCAACCAGTGAACGAAGATAATCTAATGGACATTTAGTTAATTCACGCTTCTCCCCCTCAAAAATTGCATATGAAGTTGCCATTTTTTATTGAACAATTGAATAAGAATATACTCCAATTTAAGTCGATCCACTGAATGACTGAATGAGTATGTTTTCAGACATCCGTCAACATGTAGTTTATTCACACTTCTCCCCTTCAAAAATTGCATATGAAGTTGCCATTTTTGATTGAACAAGTGAATAAGAATACGATTATTTGTAAGTAGATCCCTTGTTGACTGACATTTATTTTATTCACACTTCTCCCCCTCAAAAATTGCATATGAAGTTGCCATTTTTGATTGAACAAGTGAATAAGAATATACTCCAATGTACGTAGATCCACTTGATGACTGAATGAGCATGGGAAAGGCATGAAGCTCGTTGATGGAGAATGTAGATGAGAATGGTCATTCACGAGAGAATTTCTCTTCATCCGAAGATAAAGCGCACTAAACTGTACGCCTTTCTTTTCTTTGAGGAACGGGGCCTGAAGTGTTATCTGCAGACGCCATAATGTTGACATTTGAGGATCGAGGCTTGAACTGAACTGTTCAAACGTCACTGTTCATATTCATCAAGGTTGTGTTTCTTGAACCCTTAATTTACAAGATATCAGTCTTTTCGGCAACCAAAATCTGAGTCTTTCCTTAATAAGAGTGAACGAGGTACCTGCACTTAAGTAAAAACTACATGCACTGGCATTAAGAGTTTGTTTGCATTTATATGGGTTAGTGATATCAGAATTTGAACCATTCGGGGTTTCTCTGTCAACGTTGGTTTTGAAACCAGTGGACCTTTTCCTTATAAGTATCCATCTAAGACCAGTACTCTTAAAAATTCTACCCGTCGATATCCACCTAAGACAAGATCTAGGAGTGTTTGGTTTCTCATGCACTGTGAAAGACTTGTTAAGAGAAAACCTTTGTCCTATAGCAATCTTTCTACCCGGTTTCTGAGTATAACTCTTTGTATCTACGGGAATGTTGTTGTTTCTAGTCTTAGGGAACTGAACCTTAGCACGAGCATTCACTTCCTTCAAGAATTTAGTGATACACTTATCACGATTAGCATTAAAAACACATTTCTGACAGGTTGAGCACACAGATTGTTTGGATTCAAAAAAAGATCTAGAATTCTTAGAGTGATCTCCTACGGGAATGGCTTTAATCGATGCACAACTACTCTTAGAAACTAGACAATTCTTGTTTGTTTGTTGAGTGCTCATAGATTTTGGTTTACTGCTACTAGTCGTGCTCCGCACTAAACTAGAAGGCTTAATAAGAGATTGTGAACCTAAGATTCCATCCTTTTGAAGTAGTGCCCTTTTCCTAACCTTTTCGAGATCATAGTTCTTATACATGTCATTTATATCATAAAAATTTTGAATTTTAATGTTAGGTTTAGACACTATTTTCGAACCAATCCTAAAAGAGATGGGAGTAGGTGTAGCTACTTGTTGAGGTTCAACAGAACCAGAGGCAATTTTCTTAGGCAAATAATGTGAAGTGACTGATTTTTTCAAAACTTGTTTCGCATCAACTTGGGAGGCAAACCGTGTTTTTGAAAGTTTTGGTCGTTCAGACTTAAACGCAGTCGGTTGTCTAACAACTGATTGGTTTCTAAGTGGTTGTACAACTGGTTTCCCCAAGATTGATGGTTTTGCAAGCTTAGTGTTCACACTATTTCCTAATAATTTTCTTACCTCATTTTTTAATGCAACAATTGTAAAATATTTTTCCTGAAGTTGAGCTTTGAATTCATCATTTTTGACCATAAAAGATGTTGTTTTTTCCAAAGTAGTAGTACTAGTTTCTTTGATAGACTCTCTTATGTCTATGTGATGCCTTTTCAAAGTCTCATTTTCCTTAAGTAATCTAGCCACACAAAGTTTCAATTCGATGTTTCTTGATTTAATTACATCGATCTTATGTTTAGCCTTGACTATATTACTTTTCTCATTCAGGACAGAAATTTGTTTCTTCAGATTGTTGATTGTTGAGTTTTTGTCTTGAAGCTGAGCTTTCAAAGTGTTTATTTCAAAAAAATCACGAAATTCAGGAAATTCCTGGTTTTTACATGGTTTGTTAGTATGTAAACTTTCCTCCTTACTTTGTATTGCAATTTCAAGTGAAATGCAATGTTTTTCAAGTTGTGAGAGTCTGTTTGAAAGTTCATCATAAATTTTCTTTTCAACCATCTCATTAATTTTGAAACACTTAGGCTCAAGCTCTGCCTCAGCCAAAGAACATTTGTCACAATCATGTTCAGCATCTTGATCATTTTGTTCAAGTATATTTGTAGATGCATTTTGTTGAATAGTTAAGGGTACCTCAGCACATGACACTTGTTCATTTACATGTCTGATATCTGCATCCGCATCTTGTGTAACAAGGGTCGGTGAACTGCTGCTTGTGTGAAGCTTATCTGTCTTTGTACCTATGCATTCAGTGACAACTGATCCAACATCCGATGCTTTACCCGACTCAACATCACTATCTCTTGATTACACATTATATTCATTCATCTTGACATCATTCTTAATTTCATGATGTGCTCTCTCCTCAATGTACTTCTTAACATTATCCATGTGTTGGATTAATGTTTCTCTTAACACGTAAGCTTCCATTCCAGTGTGACTAGCAAAGCACATTTGTGCCATATCATTTTCATAGTCCCAACCGTATTCACCATTGATAAATGACTGAAATTGTTTGCTGATTACTTGAAGTGCAGCCTTGGATACAGCTTCTTGAAATTCTTCTTTGTCAATTTGTTGTTCAAGTTGTTCCAAGTTCAAGAACAATGTGCCCGTGAAAGTCTGTACATCCTTACCGAAGAATGTGTTAAATGCTCGTACAAATCCCATCCTGAATCCAATTCCTTCTAGAAGTACCATGAGGTCTATGCAAATATCCTTTACATTAGATTGCAATGACTGGTGCAACTCACTCTCAGATGAATTTGAGCACAAAGATTCCATTATGAGTGATTGTTGTTGTGGGATAACATTGCTATTTCCCAAATTAGCAGTATCTGACTCAACAACGTTTGTCGGTTGTACTTTGTTAGGAATCGTATGTTCATCGATCATGTCGTATAATTTTAGTATCTCAGTTATGACAGAAACTGAGGTGTTTGACATGATGTGATTGTGCACGGGATTTTACAAGTCTATGATTTAAACCGAGAAATAGAATTTTTCACGGGATTTTAAAAAATCAAGACGACACCGTGAGACAATGATTAATAGAATGTGTTTAAGGAAGATTCTTGATAACGTGAAGAAGGATGAGGTCTTGTAGATGATAAAGAAGCGATTTTGTTTTTCGAATTGAGTTCAAAAATAACTAGCACGATAGTTATATCAAACGAACTCAAAAAATTTCAGCCCAAAGTAATAATCAATCTCGGATAATCGAAGCTCAATAAAAACAGTTGTTGATGCAGGTTTTACTGACCAGGTCTTAATATTTATAGTGTCTCGCTATACCTATGGTCTACCCTAATGCACTAACGGGCAGTGTACCCGGTCGTGTGTAGTGTAGTAAATGGTAAAGCCGAGGTCGTCCCAAGAGCTATGTGTGTTGGATTATTACTAAGTTTAATTGTCACAGAATAATAATGGTTTTGATAGAGATTTAATTAATTAAACTACTAATGCAGAATATAAAATAACAGCAAGTAAATGGTAAAGGGAAATCAATAGAGGAATAGTGGTGCTAACCTAGTCAATCCTCCTAGCTAGTTATGTCTACGTCTACCTACTTCCAATTACTTCAAGTGGGGTCAAATTTGAGAGGACAACATTTGGTCAATTCGCCCTAACCTATCAGCAAAGATGCCACCACAGGAGAAATCAGGCGCACAGTCATAAGTCCTATTGTTCCTGGTCCCCTAAGCCGAGTCATTAAGTACCGCTACATGCTAGATTCTAAATAGTGAGTGCCCGACCGTTAGGAACTTAGACACTACACCCCCCAATTCTTAGGTTCATCCAAACGATAGGTGATCAGTTGGTCAAATCGCACAAGTAGAAAGGGTCGTCAGTTGGTCATATCTTACCCTTCCCGTCTCAGTCCGCTCACCTAGGGTCAGTTGGTCATATCTCCTAGTCAATTGGCCTCTATCGCCATTCAAAACTACCGAACCAAAGGTGACCACCAAAGAACTATGAATGCATACACTTAGAAATAATTGTACGGAAGTAAAGGTAAACACAAACAAAACAATTAAGGAATCATAACTAGGCTAGCACCAAAGGGTGCTTAGCCGCTCATATTAATCATGCAAATCAATTCAATATTCAAAGGTACGAAATATATGAATTGAAAGTAAAATAAATAATAAACGCTAAAGCTTATCGTAATGGTGTGACTTCTCCCTTGGAAACAGCTCCGTATGCTCCCCTAGACCTGCCTTGAGCTTTTCCCACGTTCTCAGAGTGTTGTGTGTGGAATGGGATGCTTTGAAATGCTGGAATTCGTGGGGTATTTATAGGCCAGGTCTGGGTTACGCCGTAACCAATAGAGGAGTTACGCCGTAACCTTCTATTTCTTCGTAAATGCACTAGATCTGCTAGTTACGGCGTAACCTTATAAGTGGTTACGTCGTAGTCTTCAATAAACTTGGTTACGTCGTAAGTAATGCATTAGTTACGGCGTAAGTATCAGCGGCGTGGAACCTCTTTTGACCTAATGGAGTTACGTCGTAACCTTTGGGAAGAGTTACGCCGTAACCTCTTGATAAGTTGGACTTCTGGGTCACGCAATAGTTACGGCGTAATGTGAGAGACGAGTTACGCCGTAACTTCTTCAAAATAGGCATACTGTGATAAATCTTTAGTAATGTTTCCATTTCCGCGTCTCTTTAGCTCCAATGCTCGTAATTTACCTGAAAGTGGAAAACAATGGAAAACAAGTGTAAATCCATATAAATGATATAAATAACGAGCATTATCGGGGGAAATTGACACTTAATATTCAGGACTATTTGATGTTATCAAATATCCCCACTTGAACTCTACTTGCCCTCAAGTAGACCTTATTAGATAGATTCCTAAAAAGATATCTCCCAAAACCTAGAAAATATGAGTTTACAAATCCCTTATGCTAGAATAAAACAAAGCCGAACACCTCACGAAAGGGGAACAAACACTCAAATCTCTAAACTATTCTAAGTGTCAATTTCGGGGTGATCACTCAATCGCACAGTCATAGCATGTATTCTATCATAAGCTTGGCGGTTACACAAATCTCCACCACTAGAGTTAAGGGCTAAACAATTCTCGAAGGCAATATGGGTAGACACGACAAAGGTTAAGGGGTGACTCGTCATTACTAACATGTCACGGCGAAGTGGACAAAATCAATGATACATGACCAAATCCATGGCCAAGACACCAAAGATTGCTCGCTGCATCACCTAGACACGCTTCATGACTAAATGGTAGGATAAGATATGGGATATATAATTGGTGTAAAATGAAAAACAAGCAGGTAGTCTAAATCTATAACTA
The DNA here is from genome assembly GCA_910596185.1 of Chrysanthemum makinoi. NCBI lineage: Eukaryota > Viridiplantae > Streptophyta > Magnoliopsida > Asterales > Asteraceae > Chrysanthemum > Chrysanthemum makinoi. The sequence goes on from OU343221.1 coordinate 235,464,646, forward strand.
AGTCATCACCACTTACCGTCCGCCCAAAGTTCAAGCTTAGAAGTCTAGAGACCGGATCATGAAATGCAAGGTAGATTCGTCATTAGAGGACGTTGTGATGGGCACACTACCTTTCCTTCTTCAGTTGGTATAACTCCAACTCCAATCTTCTAATGTGACCGAGGTGGCCTCCTCGATACTAATCAATAAAGCTCATACTATAGTGCTTATAACATCGCACTTTACAATATCATAACTCAATCAATTTTTATTTATTTATTTATTTTTTTTTTCGAGTCATTTTTTTTTTGAACATAACAATATAACATAACATCCCCCCACTTGAGATGAACAATGGGAATTCGGCGGGTCTTCAATGATCTTCATAATTGTTGTCGATGAAAGCGTGATTTCCAAACCTTTCCACTCGAACCTTGAACTTAGGCAAATGATGACTTCCCAATTACAAATAAAGACTACAGGGTAGGCTAAAGTGTAAGGGTGTAACGAAACAATATATTGGGTTGACAAAATGAAAGGAATGGCTCAGAAGGGTGTATCTAGGGGTATCTTGCACTAAAGGGGAGTGCAACAAAAGGGTTTTACATGGGTGTCGAAAAGTCGAGGTGACTAATCGATAGACTCACAATGGTAGGCTATTTGGGTGATAATCCTATAATATTACCTTCTAAAACTGAAAAGTCCAAATACATCGAGCTAACTCAACATACCTCGTCTATGGTCTCGAAATGATGCAAAGACCAAGTTCCAAAGTTTACAAGCTACCGGCACACTCATAATTTGGTGGATTTGGGGTAAAATATTAGAAACGGATAAGGCTAATCTAACCATGTAATATCAAGGGTTGTATGTGCTCGGCTAAGGTCTAATCTAGTTAGGTTAGGAAAAACATGTCAAAATTTTCAAAATGGCATAATTTTTCAAAATAAACTAGAAAAATGAGGGCGAAATAAAGTTCAAGATATAATTCTACTCCCGTCCCCCCACTTGAATTGTACAAAGTCCCTTTTGTACTAGGCATTAAAATAAAGGTGAAGAGAAAGGTAGAATTAGAGCGAGAACTTCCCTGAAATTTTCTTCAAAAAGAAGAAGGCCCACGAGAAAAAACCGTGCCTTCGTTTAAGCGTCATGAACAAACTTCAATCCCTGAAATCACAATACCGACAAGCATAATTCTAAAAAGAAAAATATAAAATGAAAAACAAACCTAACTCACTTTCGTAGGAATCACGGTTGCATTTAGTGAATGCAACAAGCCTTTTAAACCACTTGGTATCCCAAGTGGACGAGTGAAGTCTCGTGAGGGTTTACAGGGAACATACCCACAAAGTTCATTTAAAAACTAATACAAGGTTACTGTGTTTTAAAATGAAAGAATTAAAGCAGAGGAGAGTTACGTCGTAACTCCTATTAGGGAGTTACGCCGTAACTGGCAAAACCTGGTATGAGCTGTGAAGCGAGTAGTTACGGCGTAACCACTGAGATGGTATTACGCCGTAATTGGTAATGCGTCAAGAATTTTGTTGCTAAAATGTTGGTTACGGCGTAATCACCAAGATGAGTTATGCCGTAACTCTGTTCAGATCAGCAACTGCAGCAGCAATTAGTTCCTCATTTCCTGCAAAATGGTTAGAAAACACAAAACCCAACAGAAAGGAAATAAAAACAAAAGAAAGGGATAATTCGGGTTGTCTCCCGAAAAAGCACTTTTCTTTATTAATGAGTCTTTAAGTTAGACTCAGAGCCTCGGGGCTCCTATGGGGGTCTTTGAACTTGCCCTACTTCCTCAATATCTTTCATCGAATAAGGCTGGTCCCAAACATGTGGCGAAACATACCGAGTCATGGCGTATCTTTTCCGCAGAAAATTAGCTTGTGCCCACTCGAAACTAAACCTAGCCATTTTTTCCTCATCAATTTTATCATACCCAAACTTTAATCGTAACCAATTCTCAAATGAGATCCCCCTGTATCCTACATCACTTCTCTTATCTTCGTCAAAACATGCCCATTCCTTACGTTTGAGCCATTTAGGTTCAGGGTATTCTCCTCCATCGCAGATCTTGCGATTGGGGTTGCATGTAGGCCATGCCATGGTGTAATTGTCGTGCATGATAGCTGGTTCGCAAAAATGAATTGTCCAGTCAATATCGGAGAACCACTCGCTAAAAGCACTATGTTGTTGCAACCACTTTTGTCTGATATCCTCTTCTTTTTCCCAGCACCACCAAACTTTTGCAGCTTCATCAATCATCCGAATGAGATATTTCCCTCCTCCATTACATCCTTTTTGGAAAGGGGAACATGTGGGAAATATTACTCTGGTTCCCTCAACCAAAGGAGCACAACAGTGAACTCTTCCTTTTACAACGTAACTGGGTACGGAAACCGGGATCTCTTCCTTATCGTCTTCATCGTCACTAGATTCGGAGTCCTGCAAATGTCTAAAATCCGAAGGCGGAAACCTATCGGAGTCATCTAATTCTATCCTTGGTGGTTCCTTTATAACAATTTCGTCTGGCTCAAGGCTCAAGGTTTTATCCAACTTGAACTCCACTATATCTCCATAGACTCCATCGTAGCGTGCTAATGTTTCAAGGAATGGCAAACCAAGAATCAAATGCTCCTTTTTGCCTTTCATATTATCTACTACCACAAACTCGGGAGCCGATGTAAATTTATCGACTTTAACACACGTACCTCCTGTAATTCCTAACGGGGTAATCTTAGTTTCAGTTGTTGATGCAATCTTTATATCAGTTTCCCAAAGGTGGATTATCCTCAGTTTTAGGAATATGGATAGAGGCATGATGTTTACATTAGACCCAAAATCAACTACCCCCAACATATCAATATTATCAGCAAAAAACGGAATGACTAACCCTCTTGCACTAATATCCTTAACAAAGAACAAACTTGATCCTAACCTGGACTTGCCTGCTGGGGCATGGTTACGCCGGAACTCCGGGAAGTAGTTACGGCGTAACTCTTCCTGTTGGTCGATATTCATGACCTCCAATTTGTCGACTATACATTCCTCAATAACCTCCTGAGAATCATTGGTGAAAACAGCATTGCATTCCTCCTTGCGCTTGGCTTTGTTAAGTTCGATCCCATCAATCTCTGCACTGAGTTTTTCAATCATTACTTCAAGATTTTTTAGGGTTTCGTCGTGACTGGAAAGATTTTTATTTGTGTTTTCCTGGAAACCCTTTAACCAAATATTTTGTTCTTCTTGTTTTTGGGCTGAAGTTTCCAGGAATTTATTAATTGTTTCCTCAAGACTGGGCCTTCTTTCTCCATAAGGACAACGGTTGTAATTTCCACGATAACCATTACCATTTTGATTATCACCGTAAAATGGTCGATTTTCTCCATACTTAGCTTCTTCAATATCCTCTTCGTCCATATGAGGAAAATTCTTTGTAAGATGTCCTCCTCCACAGCTTTCACAACCCACTTGGATGGCATGAACGGTTTCTCGACCTTCAAAGATATCTCGACTGAGACTTTCAATTTTACTAGCGATTGCTGCAATTCCGTCGAAGCTTCCGCCTTGGTTTCTTTTACTTCCACCGTCGTGCCATTTTTGAGAATGGTCCGCCATTTTTTGAATGGCTTCAATTGCAGTAGTAGGAGTCATGTTCGGGATAGGTCCTTGATAGTCCAGCATTTGTCTTGTAGTAACATTTATTCCTTTGTTGAAAATATTGACCTTCTGCTGGTTATTTAGATCATTGGTAGGACACTTATAAAGAAGATCGTTGTGTCTGTCCCAAGCTTGATACAGAGTTTCGTCGTCTTCTTGTTTGAAGTTATGGATCTCCAAAATCTGATGAGAAATCTTCGATGGTGGGCAATATCTTTGGATAAAGTGTTTCTTCAGTAGCGCCCAAGTGTTAACTGCCCCGGCGGGCAATCTTTCAATCCATCTTCTAGCTGCTCCAGTGAGAGTCATTGGGAAGACCCTAAGCATAACAGCATCATGAGACACGCCCGGAATGTTGAAAAGGCTAGCGATGTATAGGACATTTTCAACGTGCTCATATGCGTCTTCGTCCCTGTTTCTCGAAAAAGGGTTAGCGCGAAGCTCCCTCATAAATTGGTCTTTAATCTCGAAATGAACATCTGCTCCGATTGCCGGTCTTACGAGACCCGGCCCTTGATCTGCTCTAGTCAACGCCAAGTATTCCTCAAGAGTGAGGTCATCGATGTTAACAACTTCCATGGTACTTGAAAACATGAAATATGATCAAGAGAAAAGTTTAAAAATGAAATGAAAGACTTAATATTAATCATAATATAACTCCCCGGCAGCGGCGCCAAAAACTTGATGCAGGTTTTACTGACCAGGTCTTAATATTTATAGTGTCTCGCTATACCTATGGTCTACCATAATGCACTAACGGGCAGTGTACCCGGTCGTGTGTAGTGTAGTAAATGGTAAAGCTGAGGTCGTCCTAAGAGCTATGTGTGTTGGATTATTACTAAGTCTAATTGTCACAGAATAATAATGGTTTTGATAGGGATTTAATTAATTAAACTACTAATGCAGAATATAAAATAACAGCAAGTAAATGGTAAAGGGAAATCAATAGAGTAATAGTGGTGCTAACCTAGTCAATCCTCCTAGCTAGTTATGTCTACGTCTACCTACTTCCAATTACTTCAGGTGGGGTCAAATTCGAGAGGACAGCATTTGGTCAATTCGCCCTAACCTATCAGCAAAGATGCCACCATAGGAGAAATCAGGCGCACCGTCATAAGTCCTGTTGTTCCTGGTCCCCTAAGCCGAGTCATTAAGTACCGCTACATGCTAGATTCTAAATAGTGAGTGCCCGGCCGTTAGGAACTTAGACACTACACCACCCCCAATTCTTAAGTTCATCCAAACGATAGGTGATCAGTTGGTCAAATCGCACAAGTAGAAAGGGTCCTCAGTTGGTCATATCTTACCTTTCCCGTCTCAGTCCGCTCACCTAGGGTCAGTTGGTCATATCTCCTAGGCAATTGGCCTCTATCGCCATTCAAAACTACCGAACCAAGGGTGACTACCAAAGAACTATGCATGCATACACTTAGAAATAATTGTACGAAAGTAAAGGTAAACGCAAACAAAACAATTAAGGAATCATAACTAGGCTAGCACCAAAGGGTGCTTAGCCACTCATATTAATCATGCAAATCAATTCAATATTCAAAGGTACGAAATACATGAATTGAAAGTAAAATAAATAATAAACGCTAAAGCTTATCGTAATGGTGTGACTTCTCCCTTGGAAACAGCTCTGTATGCTCCCCTAGACCTGCCTTGAGCTTTTTCCCATGTTCTCAGAGTGTTTTGTGTGGAATGGGATGCTTTGAAATCCGGAATTCGGGGTTTTATAGGCCTTACGGCGTAAAATGCACTAGATCTGCTAGTTACGACGTAACCTTATAAGTGGTTACGCCGTAGTCTTTAATAAACTCGGTTACGTCGTAAGTGATGCAGTAGTTATGGCGTAAGTATCAGCGGCGTGGAACCTCTTTTGACCTAATGGAGTTACGTCGTAACCTTTGGGAAGAGTTACGTCGTAACCTCTTGATAAGTTGGACTTCTGGGTCACGCAATAGTTACCGCGTAATGTGAGAGACGAGTTATGCCATAACTTCTTCAAAATAGGCATACTGTGATAAATCTTTAGTAATGTTTCCATTTCCGCGTCTCTTTAGCTCCAATGCTCGTAATTTACCTGAAAGTGGAAAACAATGGAAAACAAGCGTAAATCCATATAAATGATATAAATAACGAGCATTATCGGGGGAAATTGACACTTAATATTCAGGACTATTTGATGTTATCAGTTGTCCAAAGTTATATCCGAAAAATCTTGTTCGAAATTCTCATCCGCGATTACTATGTCATCCCCGAGGACGGGGTAACCCTCATCTAGTTTCCTTCTTAGCCTCTAGCCCTTCAAGTTACCTATCTCATTCATATAGGGAATGCTACTTTCAGATATCTTTCTCTTCATCTTATTGAGTCAATTTCCCATAAAGGTTGTTAAAAATAAAAGTACGATCGATAAAAAATCCAAAATAAATCTCACGTTATGAAAATCACAAAGTCCAACGTCTACACACTTTGTAAGACTAGTTTTCGGATAAACTTAGAGTCCAAAACTAATTATACCAGCCCAATCATGAAGAGAAGAATCAACAGCCCACTCAGCCCAAATTCAATTTTGAGTTTACCCTAATTTTTGGGTATTAAAGACACACTAATCACACAACACAAACCCTAAACGAAAAAAACAAACACACGCGCCCCACTCTAGTTTATGCTCACATTTGCAGTCACACAACAAACCTTAATCACAAAACAGACGCCTCCCATACATTTTTGTTTTCTTCCCAACTCACAAATCCAGATTACTTACCACAACCAAATCGAAACGCAATAGCCTTGGTACTTTCGTTATTTTCTGTGGTAAAACGAACACCAAGAAACAAAGACTTGTCACTTCAAGGTCCTTGTTAAGGGTCTCGGGTAAGGTTTTTATGTCTGTATTTTTTTTAATGAACCAAAGAAACAGATGGAAACTGAATGGTTTTCATTTGATCTTATATTGTTCAGATATTGAAAGAAGTAATTATTCTATATAGATATATGATGATTGAACTTTATAAGATCTTTAAAGATCTATTCTTGAACTAATAAGTTTCTTGAGATCTTTTGAATAATTATCTTGTTTGTGTAGTGGTTCAGATATGTGATGAATTCATTCATGTGATTGTTGTTTGTGATCTAAACGGTTGATGTGCCACATGAAATAGAATCTGAGATCATTTTTTATGTTTAGAGTTGTTCGAGTCTTGTTGTATTTGGGTGATGATGTAATTATTGAGGAGATGAGACATAGGATAGTAGAAGTTATTGTTTGTCGTGGGTTTGAATCTGATGAAGATTGTTGTTTCTCGTTTCTTGGTAGGGATTTGATCATTGATGATATGTCTTTTGTGTTTATTTTACTTTGAAAGCTATGAGATGTTTTGACAAACACAAAGACGTGGCTGAGATCTTGAATTAGTATGTGTGCTTTTCAGTTGAGAATTGATATGATAAGAGTTGTAGTTTGTGGTTAACTAAGAAGTAACAGGTGGTGTTAGAAGCTGTGTTGTTTGCTTATACCAAACCGATCGATGATGGAAACTTTCTTTTGAGTGCTAAGATCTTAAAAGGTCTTAAAATATCAAAGAAAATTATCTGAGATCTTGATATTGGTTCGTATATTTCAAGGAAGTTATAAGCTTCAAAGGTTTTAGAGAACAAACCACAACCGTTTGTAGTCAAAACGCAATTCTTTTAGTCAAGTCGCAGCCCCAAACCGTAAGTTATCTTGAAACGCAATGACTTTGTATGACAAAACGCAATAGACTTCAAAACACAACAGCCAAATCGCAACCAACCTGTCAAAACGCAACTTACTTTTAATACAAAACGCAGTTAAACCATAGTCAAATCGCAGTTGACCAGTAAAACCACAATGAGCTGTCACTTTCACAGTTTCACCCACTTTTGTCCTTTTCCAACTTTGGCTAAAAACCAAAACGCAATCTTGTCTTTATTATCAAACCGCAACTCCTTTAATATTAAAATACTCAAATCGCAGTTTAGAAATAGTCAAACCTCAACCTTGAACAACTCAAACCGCAATCAAGAATTCGAACCATATAAAAAGCACAATAACCAATCTTTAAATTCGAGCACACACAAGCAACGTGATCAAACCATGGCTCTTGATTAAAGTAAAAGGTTGAAGTATTGATCATCTTTGATGCCAATTGTAATATTTTGGTTAATGTAAACACATAAAACTCTAAGTATGGTTCGAATTATAAAAAGAATTTTAGAGAGAGAAAGAAGGTTGGGAGGCTTTCTTAGAGAGAGAAAGTTAAGAGATAAAACTTGAAATATTAGATTGAGTAAATGAAAGCTCCACCCTCTCCCTTGGTGGGAGAGGGCTTTTATAGTCTTACAAATAAACGCCCCCTACGGGCTGTGGATAAGGTATACAGTAGGTAAAGACTCGTCCGTCCTCCACGATGTTACTTAACTAATCTAATTACTAATAAATATAGCTAAGTCTACAAGCTAACACATGCTCGACTAAATTCGGGGTGACCGAATCTTCTATATGGATTTTCCAAATCCTAACACTTTTGAATTTTGACAAATTGGTTCATCTTTTGGGATTATGTAATGTGTAGAAACAACAACAGTTTTAATTTGGTTGTATATTACGTATGTAATTTGACTAATGTAACTTGAACAATATTACCTATGTTTCGGATAGACCAAGGGTTGTGTGGAGGTACTGTGATGGGTTCATCTTTTTGGTACATGCCGGACGATATTATGTAACTTGAAGTATTACATATGTGTGAATCTTTAGTGATGGTTCACTCCTATCAATACTTTGTTATTGCATCCAATTTCTTATATATAATATGTTTGTGTTTGTGTTTTATGGTTCGATTAATAGCATTTACAAGCTTGTGTTTGTGTTTTATGGTTAGAATACTGTCATTTTCATGTTTGTGTTTGTGATACGAATCGAACACTGTATACAAAGAAAATCGGGATCAAATGACCCCTTACATTCATCAACCATACATGTACAAGCTTACGATAGGGGAAACCACAACCCCTATCTACATCTACATCTACATTCAATAGGGGAAGCAAGCACAACAAAAGAAACCACAACTCCCCAACCACCTACTACTTACATTCATCATAAATAACAAAAGCAACCATCTTAGCCTCCAGCAACCAAACCCCTCACATGAACCTCTACCTCACAGCAAACTCAATCTTGAAAACAATGTTGTCGTTAGTTTGCCTAAGCATCCTCATCAACCCCCTCATCTTTCGTAAATCAGCTGTCTGAATCCTCCTTAGCTTTTTCACATTGGACCTTGTAACTCTCGAACCCCTTAAGTTTTGGAGCTCAGCTATCAGCTCCATCCTAATTTCAATCATATTAGAAAGCTTTCAGCACCTATTGATCAATTCGAGTGCATTCTGAATGTCTTCCTCAACCTCTTGCTGGTAATAGGATAACATTATTTCAGATATGACAAATGAGTTATAGGCAAGCACGAGATCAAGACAACGAGACATGTTACTAGTTAAGGAAATGATAATTTTTTTGTTAAGGTGTGTGTGTTTCTGTTTTTATGTGTGTGTAATGACAGAAGACTTTGAAAATTTAATATGAAAACATGAAAACTGACTTTGCAAATTTAGCCATTGAGGTCATGTCGCTTTGATATCACAAGTTTGGTAACATATGAACAATGAAATGACAATAATACCCTCAGTGAAGAGGAACTTAACGGGAAAAATAACGAAAGTTAGCAAAAATATTTGACCAGAAAGTGTTGTGGGACCCACAACGTCGTCGGCATGATTATCATTTTGTCATCGGGACAGTAACTCCCGACGGGGCAATCACGACTAACCGTTGCCTACGCCATATTGTCGGGATCATATCTTGCTGACGACAAGGCGTCGGCATGGTTAACAAAATTTCGCCGGGAGAAGTGGCGATTGTACTAGTGATAGTTGCTTAAATGCAATTGCGAGTTTATGATGATGCTAGAAGTCTGCCAGAGCCATACAAGATTTTGGACAAGAAGATACTTAGAAAAAAAATGCAGTTGCAATCTATGCTTTGATTCACTGGTGTGACAACTCGTAAATTCCTCGATGCGTCGAAATTGGAGAAACGTCGATTAGAGCGATCGTTTGATTTAATTTGAGATACGAGTCGTATTTTATATCGTTTTTATTGGAATTAATATTTTAAAAACAATGGCGTAACTCTCGAGTCACGAATCCCTCGTTTACTAGTCGAAACGAGCCCTGAACCTAATATAACGAAAGTTTTATGAAGTTACATCTAGGGTCCTTGTGTTATGATTCATCTTCACCCTTGTGTTTACTCAAATTGCAACAATGTTCCCTCCAGGGGTATAAATACCCCCACACTCTCACTTCCTATCATTTCACTCATTTTCTTTCTCTCTCTAATAAACACACACTAAAAATCTCTCTCCCCTTATCTCTCTAAAATCCGGCCACCCTCCCCTAGGGTTCCGGCGTCGTCACTTTTCCGGCCAACTTTCCGACGACCACCAATCACTACACCGCCCCTCCCAAACGTTAGATCGGGTCCTTGTGACCTCATTTATGCAACAAACACACCTTAAATCATCACCACGCACTCCACATCTCAGATTTTAATTTCGGATTGTTAGAGTTTCTCGGGAAAAACGTTTTAAAAGGGTTTTACTTGTTCTTGGTTACGAGTAGTACTCGTAAAGACGCCATCAATCCCCTCTCGTCTTTCTTTCTCTCTCGGTAAACCCAACCTCTTCGTTATTTCTTTATTTATTTTCTTTTTAATCGAATCTATGGATTCGTATATATATTATGTTGTTGAGTTCGTGGACTGAAAAGGTGTTATAACAATTTTTATTATAAGTTGCGAGTTAGAATGGATTAAAAACTTTCTTGAATAAATCTTGTTGGTTAAACGAATGGAAATCAGTTTTATAAGTTTTGCGATAGTAGCCGTATTGGAATTGTCAGTCCACCGCATTGCGATAGTAATCTTGTCGGAATTATCATTCCACATCGTTTCAGTAGTAACACTGTAGATTTGCCATCTAGCCTCGTTTTGTTGGTAACCCTATTACCGACACTTATACTTCAAGCCTAGTCTTGAACCGATTGTTGAGAAAACTTCTGAAACCTTACCATTCACTCGATGTTGATTTTAACAACGTCATCTAGTCGACGTTGCTCATTTCCTAAACCGATAATGTCGTGGTCGACGTTGCTTCGCCAACAACTTTCAGTTAAGGTAGTACCCTACGTGTTGTTGATGGCATACCTTATCCTCTATTTAGGTACCTCTATCGATAGTGATCTAACGACTTGTTTTAGTGAAGTTGTTCACCGAGGATTATCCTTAGATATTGTTCCGTCGATGTTGACTCTAGCAACATTGAACCCTCAACATTGTTTGTCAACAATAGTCTGCTACGTCACACCACCGGTTATGGTAATACCTACCCTATTTTATCAATGTTGTACCTTACACTCCATCGACGCGAAATTCCTTAGTGAACCAACTTAGAGCCGTTAACCTTCACTCGTATTTAGGAGTTGAATTGATAATGATCGATAGTCGAACCTCTTTTGGAGATTATGATTTTGGAGTTGAACCTTGAAACCTTATGCGTTAAGTGTTAAGTGCACCAATGAGTTAATTGACTGACTGTGGTTAGTAACCAATACTCTCTTTTACGAGTCGTACTTTCGTCTCTAACCTAGATATCATGCTAAGTCAACCGACCGATTGCTGGTAGCAATCAACACTTTCTAATAGAGACATACTATGGACTTCCTAGGCTTCCCATCTAGTAGGAATTCCGTACTCAGCAGAAATCTTAAAATCCTAAGGAGAAACCTGAACCACGTTCTCTAGGACAATCACATAATCCTTCTCTCATCCTTCGGGAAGCACCTGCTAACCTTTCGGACCTCTCACCAAACGATAAGCTACACCATAGGCGAAACCTTGGAAGTAGATCCCCGCCTTTACCTCAGTGGTTGTTAGTAGTCTTACCAACCTATTCACCTCCCGCTAAGCAGTAAAATGGAAAGTATGGACGACATCGCTGGGCTCTCCTCATATAGTTATAGCAACGCTAGAGAACCCCGCTATCTTCTTTTAAGGAGGTGAGAGAGTACTCAATCCTCTCCCTCTGGTAAAGTGACTTGCTCCAATAAGCTAGACCTCACCTTCGAACTCTAGCTCCTTACCTTCTTTCCACTATTGAACTCCGATTAAAAAGGGAATTTCCCCCTTGGTCCACTTTATCTACCTAAGATTTCACCCTGTTAGAACACATCTGATTCTCCTTTCGCAACCTTCAACTCCCTCCGATACTCATTAAGTAAAGAGTGCGATCGAAAAACCTGAGGTACACAAATAGAATTCTCCACATGTAAAGTAAACCGTGTGCTTTAGGAAATGTTGATTTCTGTCCTTTCTGGGTTGTAGCAATAGTCACACACCCGTGTTTCATCTATCACTTCCTAGAGCCGAGAAAACCGATCTGGATATGCTTGCAGTGTATCATCTCCAGACTAATGGCTGAAGTAGAGAAACCATTCGAACCCTAGTAGAACACGTAGCGTGCCTATCAAGTTTGTCAATGGTTAGGATAGACACCTTCTATTGGCCAACTTCTCCTATAACCGTACCTATCGCTTTAGTACCTCAAAGGCACCATAAGGGATCCTCTATGATCGTAAGTGCCGACACCGATTGTTAGGTAGAAATGGAAATACCCAACCTACCAACTCTGAACCTATTTAAGAAGATATCAAGGAAACCGTTCTAAGTTGAGATGGATATGTAAGTTAGTCACAAACCATTTGGAGACATAGACAACGTAAAACTCTTGAACCCTCCGAGATAACCTAATATTAAGTTTACGGATCCACCGTAAAATTATGAGAAGCGAGTAGTAAACGTGGAAACTTAATCCCCGCTATATCGATCCTTCTGAAAATTCTTGCTAGATTGAGACCAGTGGCTCAGAACCTTAAGCCACCATCAAGACTCAGTAGAGTTCCCAACATTTCGTGCGTAATAGGAAGAAATGACTCGCCGATGAGGCAATCGTTATCCCTTTGGAAAATCTTAATCTTTGGACGTTTAAACTTCGTTGACCTATCGAAACCATAGATGATGAAACCTGGAAACTTTGGTAAAGTTGCCTCTCTATCTTCGAAGTTCATAGAAACTCGCAGTAAGATCCAAAATTCACGTAGGGAACGTAAAGATAAACCCTCGTGCTTATGCACTCAACACTTTTAAACCTCAACCAGTAACTTGAGTTGAATCGCGAGGACGCGATTCCTTTTAAGGAGGTGAGGCTGTGACAACTCGTAAATTCCTCGATGCATGGAAATTGGAGAAACGTCGATTAGAGCGATCGTTTGATTTAATTTGAGATACAAGTCGTATTTTATATCGTTTTTATTGGAATTAATATTTTAAAAACAATGGCGTAACTCTCGAGTCACGAATCCCTCGTTTACTAGTCGAAACGAGCCCCGAACCTAATATAACAAAAGTTTTTCGAAGTTACATCTAGGGTCCTTGTGTTATGATTCATCTTCACCCTTGTGTTTACTCAAATTGCAACAATGGTCCCTCCAGGGGTATAAATACCCCCACACTCTCACTTCCCCCCATTTCACTCATTTTTTTTCTCTCTCTAATAAACACACACTAAAAATCTCTCTCCCCTTCTCTCTCTAAAATCCGGCCACCCTCCCCTAGGTTCCGGCCAACTTTCCGGCGACCACCAATCACTACACCGCCCCTCCCAAACGTTAGATCGGGTCCTTGTGACCTCATTTATGCAACATACACACCTTAAATCATCACCACGCGCTCCACATCTCAGATTTTAATTTCGGATTGTTAGAGTTTCAAGGGAAAAACGTTTTAAAAGGGTTTTACTTGTTCTTGGTTACGAGTAGTACTCGTAAAGACGCCATCAATCCCCTCTCGTCTTTCTTTCTCTCTCGGTAAACCCAACCTCTTCGTTATTTCTTTATTTATTTTCTTTTTAACCGAATCTATTGATTCGTATATATATTATGTTGTTGAGTTCGTGGACTCAAAAGGTGTTATAACAATTTTTATTATAAGTCGCGAGTTAGAATGGATTAAAAACTTTCTTGAATAAATCTTGTAGGTTAAACGAATGGAAATCAGTTTTATAAGTTTTGCGATAGTAACCGTATTGGAATTGTCAGTCCACCGCATTGCGATAGTAATCTTGTCGGAATTATCATTCCACATCGTTTCAGTAGTAACACTGTGGATTTGCCATCTAGCCTCGTTTTGTTGGTAACCCTGTTACCGACACTTATACTTCAAGCCTAGTCTTGAACCGATTGTTGAGAAAACTTCTGAAACCTTACCATTCACTCGATGTTGATTTTAACAACGTCATCTAGTCGACGTTGCTCATTTCCTAAACCGATAATGTCGTGGTCGACGTTGCTTCGCCAACAGCTTTCAGTTAAGGTAGTACCTTACGTGTTGTTGATGTCGTACCTTATCCTCTATTTAGGTACCTCTATCGATAGTCATCTAACGACTTGTTTTAGTGAAGTTGTTCACCGAAGATTATCCTTAGATATTGTTCCGTCGATGTTGACTCTAGCAACATTGAACCCTCAACATTGTTTGTCAACAATAGTCTGCTACGTCACACCACCGGTTATGGTAATACCTACCCTATTTTATCAATGTTGTACCTTACACTCCATCGACGCGAAATTCCTTAGTAAACCAACTTAGAGCCGTTAACCTTCACTCGTATTTAGGAGTTGAATTGATAATGATCGATAGTCGAACCTCTTTTGGAGATTATGATTTTGGAGTTGAACCTTGAAACCTTATGCGTTAAGTGTTAAGTGCACCAATGAGTCAATCGACTGACTGTGGTTAGTAACCAATACTCTTTTTTATGAGTCGTACTTTCGTCTCTAACCTAGATATCATGCTAAGTCAACCGACCGATTGCTGGTAGCAATCAACACTTTCTAATAGAGACATACTCTGGACTTCCTAGGCTTCCCATCTAGTAGGAATTCCGTACTCAGCATAAATCTTAAAATCCTAAGGAGAAACCTGAACCACGTTCTCTAGGACAATCACATAATCCTTCTCTCATTCTTCGGGAAGCACCTGCTAACCTTTCGGACCTCTCACCAAACGATAAGCTACACCATAGGCGAAACCTTGGAAGTAGATCCCCGCCTTTACCTCAGTGATTGTTAGTAGTCTTACCAACCTATTCACCTCCCGCTAAGCAGTAAAATGGAAAGTATGGACGACATCGCTCGGCTCTCCTCATATAGTTATAGCAACGCTAGAGAACCCCGCTATATTCTTTTAAGGAGGTGAGAGAGTACTCAATCCTCTCCCTCTGGTAAAGTGACTTGCTCCAATAAGCTAGACCTCACCTTCGAACTCTAGCTCCTTACCTTCTTTCCACTATGGAACTCCGATTAAAAAGAGAATTTCCCCCTTGATCCACTTTATCTACCTAAGATTTCACCCTGTTAGAACACATCTGATTCTCCTTTCGCAACCTTCAACTCCCTCCGATACTCATTAAGTAAAGAGTGCGATCGAAAAACCTGAGGTACACAAATAGACTTCTCCACATGTAAAGGAAACTGTGTGCTTTAGGAAATGTTGATTTCTGTCCTTTCTGGGTTGTAGCAATAGTCACACACCCATGTTTCATCTATCACTTCCTAGAGCCGAGAAAACCGATCTGGATATGCTTGCAGTGTATCATCTCCAGACTAATGGCTGAAGTAGAGAAACCATTCGAACCCTAGTAGAACACGTAGCGTGCCTATCAAGTTTGGCAATGGTTAGGATAGACACCTTCTATTGGCCAACTTCTCCTATAATCGTACCTATCGCTTTAGTACCTCAAAGGCACCGTAAGGGATCCTCTATGATCGTAAGTGCCGACACCGATTGTTAGGTAGAAATGGAAATACCCAACCTATCAACTCTGAACCTATTTAAGAAGATATCAAGGAAACCGTTCTAAGTTGAGATGGATATGTAAGTTAGTCACAAACCATTTGGAGACATAGACAACGTAAAACTCTTGAACCCTCCGAGATAACCTAATATTAAGTTTACGGATCCACCGTAAAATTATGATAAACGAGTAGTAAACGTGGAAACTTAATCCCCGCTATATCGATCCTTCTGAAAATTCTTGCTAGATTGAGACCAGTGGCTCAGAACCTTAAGCCACCATTAAGACTCAGTAGAGTTCCCAACATTTCGTGCATAATAGGAAGAAATGACTCGCCGATGAGGCAATCGTTATCCCTTTGGAAAATCTTAATATTTGGACGTTTAAACTTCGTTCACCTATCGAAACCATAGATGATGAAACCTGGAAACTTTGGTAAAGTTGCCTCTCTATCTTCGAAGTTCATAGAAACTCGCAGTAAGATCCAAAATTCACGTAGGGAACGTAAAGATAAACCCTCTTGCTTATGCACTCAACACTTTTAAACCTCAACCAGTAACTTGAGTTGAATTGTGAGGACGCGACTCCTTTTAAGGAGGTGAGGCTGTGACAACTCGTAAATTCCTCGATGCATCAAAATTGGAGAAATGTCGATTAGAGCGATCGTTTGATTTAATTTGAGATACAAGTCGTATTTTATATCGTTTTTATTGGAATTAATATTTTAAAAAAAATGGCGTAACTCTCGAGTCACGAATCCCTCGTTTACTAGTCGAAACGAGCCCCGAACCTAATATAACAAAAGTTTTTCGAAGTTACATCTAGGGTCCTTGTGTTATGATTCATCTTCACCCTTGTGTTTACTCAAATTGCAACAATGGTCCCTCCAGGGGTATAAATACCCCCACACTCTCACTTCCTCCCATTTCACTCATTTTCTTTCTCTCTCTAATAAACACACACTAAAAATCTCTCTCCCCTTCTCTCTCTAAAATCCGGCCACCCTCCCCTAGGGTTCCGGCGCCGTCACTTTTCAGGCCAACTTTTCGGCGACCACCAATCATTACACCGCCCCTCCCAAACGTTAGATCGGGTCCTTGTGACCTCATTTATGCAACATACACACCTTAAATCATCACCACGCGCTCGACATGTCAGATTTTAATTTCGGATTGTTAGAGTTTCAAGGGGAAAACGTTTTAAAAGGATTTTACTTGTTCTTGGTTACGAGTAGTACTCGTAAAGACGCCATTAATCTCCTCTCGTCTTTCTTTCTCTCTCGGTAAACCCAACCTCTTCGTTGTTTCTTTATTTATTTTCTTTTTAACCGAATCTATGGATTCGTATATATATCATGTTGTTGAGATCGTGGACTGAAAAGGTGTTATAACAATTTTTATTATAAGTCGCGAGTTAGAATGGATTAAAAACTTTCTTGAATAAATCTTGTAGGTTAAACGAATGGAAATCAGTTTTATAAGTTTTGTGTGGTATAAAGAAAAATGAAAACGCGATATAATGGTTAGTAAACCTGATCGTTTGGTTCGTGTGGTAATCAGATTCATGCGAATCTGAGTTGAACATACTCGTCTTGTGTTTTTGAGGTTGCTTTGATGTGGGTCTCGGGTTTGATCGTGTATCTCGTTAGTCGTGTGGTGTTTTAGTGGTAAAAGACGTGATTGAAACGAGTTTATAGAAAATGGAGAAGTGATTTCGTGGGTTAATTATTTCTGTTTTTGGATGCGCGAATGGTTCGGGTCGGGTCTAGCACCAACCAGAAGCAATACATAAATGGTGTTTTCGTTTTGTCATTCTTGTCTTGGGCCCTGATGGTTAGGCGAGACCCTATGGGTATTCATTTATTTGACTAGGTTATGAGAATACTTGGCTTAAATAATAAGATTAAATTACATATAGACCTTATGGGTTTAGTTAATTTAGGACAAACTGGAGCACATGTTTTGTCATGGGTATATTGTTACATTTCGGATATGCTACGGGTTACGGGTTCCATTCCACGTAAACACGATAATAGTTTATAAGCCGTAAAATAATGTTAACATGAGTCATCAAAACAAATGAACTAGTAAGACATTAGACACTTTGGAATGAGTACCGAGTGAGTTATATCAATTACTAAAGAAATGGTAAACTTGTGATATATAAACTTAACGATGTAAATTGTAGCGATTTAACTACACGACTAGAACGGAATGAAACTATCATGATATAAGACATAAGACTTAATCGGATAACGAATAAGTTATTTATAAACGGGATAAAACTATTAGATAAACGATATTAAAACTAGCAAATAATGGGCTAGTTATTTATTATATGGCGTGCTAAACATTTGAGAATCTAATACGTTATTAAAAATTAATACCATGTATTACGTATACGATATAGGAACCAACTACGATATATAAATTAGAGTAACTTTGGATATAAGAGTTATATTTATTATAAGATGCACCTTATTAACTATTTTGAATTAACCAAGTACGATATATTGGATTTGAAAATGAGTTTGATGTATTTGTTTTGCGATATGCTTAATATTCTATTTTCTCATAGTAACTAATGGCGAGATGTTCAGATTCATACTGTCGACAAATAAAGTTTTATTTATTTTAAACCCTTTATGAACTACGATAATAAATCATGTCTTATAAATATAAAATACCTTTTATAAACTCGTTGATAACATTTATATTAATTAGTGTGATGTACTCTATTAAACATTTTGGATTAAACGAGTTTAGTATAATTGTTTTGTGATAAAGCTAAATATTCCGTTTTCACATCTAAGCTGCTATTGAATTATATAACTATATATATTATGGACGAATATGGTTTAATCTATTATAAACCCTTATTAAATACGACGTTAACTCGTGTTTCACAACACATGTTAGCTTTTATAAACTTGTTTGGAAATATTATTTTGATAAGATAACTTATTAAAGTCGTAATGGTTTGGGAACATTAGGATAAACGAACGTGTCAGTTATAGTACACTATTTACCATACCTTATATGAAGTAATTTCGGGTAAACTTGTATGATTATGAATAACGATTGAGAAACCTTTATTAATTGAGCGATAAATGGAAACTTGTCTTTTATTATTGAACATGTATGTTTGAGGATTATTGGGTAAATTACCAAAACTGACTAATTAACCATTTAATTGTCATAAATAGATGTTGCCATTTCCTAGTCTTGGACTAGCTTTAGTATTGTCGGTACTTCCTGACTTTGTCAATGTCTTTTCCTGTTGGCGTGAGTTATGGTCGGTATGTCTCAACTTTGTCGATGTTTTCTCTTCCTTCGCGTGAGTTGTGCGTCGCGTCTATGTTTCTTACCACCACACGAAACGTAAAAACTAAACTTTTGAGATATTAATTATGAACTTTTGGGAATGATAATGTACTTTTGAAAGTAACTATATGAATGATCCACGAAAAATACAACACATTACTTTCTATTGATTTCTTTATCGTATGAGCCGTATTCTAAGAATATCGTATACGCATTAGGTTGCGTCACAACTATTCTATTGTACTCGTCGTACATTCTTTTGGATGCCATGGAGATTAACTTTAGATGCCAGTCGTGTCAATAATGAATAGTGCATTGCTGTGGCAAAGGTGAGTTTCATAGCCTCACTTTTATCTACGTTTTCAACTATATTGGGGAGAGAATCATGCTACTGTTTTTGGACTGTTAAAACTATTTGGATTTGCTTATATGCTTGACTGTTTAGATAGATGTGCGGTAGTTGTTGCCTTAGACTAGGTTGAACCGTTGCCTAGCTAAGAATAGACTTCTACATCTACCTAGCCCGGGGTTGGAAACTGTTCTAGAGGTTGCCACGACAGTCTTTGGACTAGAGTCGCGGGGCCCGAGTAATCCCTGGATGCGGGATATGATTATATGGTTGGTGATTCGGGTAGGATCGGTGTGTGCAAATGGTATTTATCTATCTTAAGTCTTGCATAGTAAATCAACTACTACATGTCCACTATGATTTTATTGAACTTAAACCTATGAACTCACCAGCGTAAGCTGACCTTTTAGCATGATTTCTCAGGTATTTGAAAGATGTTTGGAATACGTGATCGGTGGAAGCTTGGCAAGAAGGCGGGGTTCAAGGATCATTTCTGACTCTGATAAACTTTGGGGACCTATTTTATTAAATCATGTTTTGGGCCTAATATTTATACTTTTGGATTAAATGTTTTGAATACTTAAATTTGGGGTTGGTTTCGAATGTTAAATGACTATCTTTTTGCTATACTTGTGTGAGATACCAATCCAATAGTAACGCCCCAAAAACTTGATTAAGTCTTCCGTTGTACCGTGATTTGGGGGTGTTACAACTGGGCTAATGGAAGCATTGAAGATGCCACTTGGGAGCTATTAGATGATTTGACTGGGAAATTTCCTCACTTTAATGTTGATTCTTGAGGACCAAAATCATATTAAGGAGTGGGGAATGATAAGTGCTCAAGTGTATTGGCACGTGAGGTGCACATAAATAATTGTTAACGAGACATGTGAGGTGCACGTGTGACTCTCCACACTCTTAACCTCTTTTCCGGCCTAAACCATATTTGTATAAAAATCACATCTATCATGTAATTCATTTAGCATTCATTTTTGTAAACTCATTTCTTGTATCTCAGTTCATTGTAACAACCTCTCAACTATCAATAAAACTACATTTTGAATCTCATTCTTTCTCATTGTGATTCCTGATTTGTTTTTAGCATTTCTTCGAATTGCTATTCCTGGAATCGCTGTCAACCATATAAGAGGGGAGGGAGTAGGCATCGGGTAGGCAAATCGGGTACCAAAACCGATCGGTAACATCGCCCCACGTGTCGGGTAAAAATCGTCGGGCTTGGATGGTGGGCTTGTGTTTGAATTTTTGAACGTTGGGGGAAAAAAAATTACCCCCACCTTTTTAAAAACCCGCACCTTCACATTTTAAAATCACAACCCATTTTTCACAAAATTATCACAACCCATCTTTCAATTTCTCATTAAATCCGAACCTTTTTATCATCAAAATGTCTTCCGATTCTTCCGAATTGAATCGTTATTCGTCTTCGTCCGATCTATCCACGGGTAGCTCGATGCAAGTTATGCTTCAAGCTTCTCGGTTTCTTGAAGACACGACAAGCTTTAGCCGTAGTAGCATAAATCGTCATCGGGAAATAGGTCTTCAAACTCTAGAGAATGATTGGTTCGTTGAAGCACCAAAGTACAACGAAGTTTACTTTCAAAAAAAAATCGAATGGAGAAAAGCATGTTTTTGAAAATAGTGGGCGACATTGAAGCGAGATACCCATATTTTTAAGAAGGCTATGATTGAAAAAAAAGTTTACAAACAAAAAAATCACATCGGCGTTAGGCAACCACCCCAGATGAGTTATGCACGCAAGAACGTCCGCGTGAAAGTCTTGATTATTTTGTGAGGCCATCTTGCGGATGCTTGGTAGCATCGACTGTACACACGTCTAATGGAAAAATTGTCCTAGAAGTTTGAGAGGGCAATATACGAGAGGTGACTATGGTGTTCCCACTATTCTCGATCGACCTCTCCGAGCTATGACCAAAGCGAAGATTGCCAATCAGGTTCATGCGTGTGTTATTTTGCACAATATGGTTATAAAAGCCGACGGGAGGGCAATCTCACCGGTTCATATAATGGATGAGCCGGTCCAACCAGTGTTCGACAACAGTGTGGTAGCGGAGTTACTAGACGAAGTTCTCCATGACCGTCTTCGATATGATCTCACGGAGCACGTAGCATGTCAATACTTGCCGCATCTCGATGATTAGTGGGTTTTTTTTTAATGTTTCTTAAGTATTATGTAATGTTTTTTTTTAAGTATTATATGTAATGTTTTTTTTTTAAGTATTATGTAATGTTTTTATTTTTAATGAAATGGTATGTTTTTATTTTAATATTGTATGTGATTTTATGTATTAAAAATATATGAAAATAAAATAAAATAATAAATAATAAAAAATTTGGTAGGATAGGTGACCACTCCATCCACTTTGGGTAGTGTTAGGGTAGAATTGGGTAGTTTTGAGTTGGAGGGTTTTTATTGGATAGAGGTGATGTGGCAATTTGGGTAGTATTGGGTACTAGGTGACCACTCCCTCCTCCTAAGTGTAAATGTTTTATGATATAGGATAGATGTACAGCATTCGTCAAACGAAGATGTGACGATAAAGTAGATGGCAATATATTATCTGAACTAGAGAAGACCTGGATAAACTAATGTAAAGTTCCAAAAAAGATAACAATAATAAATAAATAAAAACAGCATGCATAATATGATTAATATCTCTCTCAATATATTTAATGGGTGGTTTTAAAATATTAAGGGATTTTGATTTTTTTGATGGCTGATGAGATTATGCAATTTTAAAACACCCTTCCCTCTTCCTGTCCAAGGGGTCCTGCAAAATTTAACTGTCAATGGTAATTAATTTATGCTTCATTTTTGTTGGTTTTACGTGTGTGTGTTCATATCCTTTGCATGCGTTCGTTCTGTGTAAATAATGTTTGGTTGATTGGTTTGAAGAGCATGTGATTTAATATGAACCAAAACTTTGTATAAATCACCAACAAAATGGAAAAAATGGGTATTATTTGTTTGAAATGTACGGGTAATCATGTTTTGTTCAGTAAACGATTATGATAATTGAAATGCTAATGGGATGTTAATTTTGTGTGTTTATGGATATGTGGATCCGATTTTGCAGCATGCGCGCCTATGTGATAGCGCTGGTATGATATTTTAGGTTTCAATTCGCGTTTGATTCTTATAACTATTTTATCATTTGGTTAATTTTGTATCTTTTCTAACATGTGGTTGACGAAAAGGTGTAGGCATTTGACAATGCCCATACATTCGGCACCGGAACCGAACTTACAAGCTGAAACCATGAGTGACCATATGCACGGACCTCTTGACCGCCCCAATCGATCAAGTATGTTTTATCCATAGTTTCTTTCTATTCTTCTTTTACCCGCTGGCTCGTTGCCTTTTCGTGGTGTTATGTTTGATATTGCTATTTAAGTATATTCAAATTTTGTTGTTTTAAGATAAAGGCTATAAATGTTCAGTACAATTTTCATGTTTAGCCCGCATGTAGTATTACATTAAAAGAATTCAGGCGATTGCCCACGGACAAAATTTGTGGGTAAAAGACCAAAATTCGTGGGTAATTGTCAAATACCCACGGACTACCCATAAATATATAAACATGGGTAAAACCTCCGAGGCTAATTGTTTGCCCACAACATTTTGTGTCCATGGGAATGTTACCCACAACAATTTTGGTGGCGATCGACATATGTTCATGGGTAAAGTTTTCATGGGATTTTGTGAATACCACGAAAGCACCCATGAACATGATGATGAGTAATCAGTGGGAAAAAAATGCACACGGATGTAATCGTGCCTAATTCTAACAGGAATATTATCAATTAACCTGTAATTGTTCATCGGCAAATGATAGTTGAATGAATGAATGTTTACACACTACTAAGGATAAATCCTTAAAAAAGTTACCATTATTGCGAATTTTGTATAATCCATAAAAAGAGATCGGTATACATATCGAATTACAAACTAATGTCAAAATGAAACTGCATTAAATCATTACATGAATCATATACAATCTACATAATGGTTCATCCACAATTTGTCAATCTACATAATAGTTCATCCACGAATTGTCATGTCAAACATAAAGCACAAAAATTATATAGCTATAACACTTGAAATTCTCATACAATCACAACTATCTATTCACGTATATATTTTTACGTTTTACAAATAAAGGTGGGGACGAGGTAAATCTAAAGCTGTCATTGTGTGGTCCTCAAACATGATGCGTGTCTTCTTTTTGTGTAGTCTTTACATTAAGTCAACAACTGCAAAAAGAATGGATTTGTAGATGACCAAAAAATATGAGAACGGGTAAGAATATGCAGAAATTTGAAAGAGATTGCGCTAAGAAATGAATTCATCAAATTAATAATAATACTCATGCTTAAACCTGAAGTTGTCATGTAGCCTGCTCGAACATCCAGACAAAAATGAATCCGATGAGCATATCATTATCGAAATCCATTAAAGATCAAGCAAAGGAGTATCCGAAACATTAACCTGCTAAAAGAAACCAACGCAATTATTCATGCCAATATCAATCGAAACAATTTTAAATGTATCAAATTATGCAGTTAATTTTTTTTTTTAAAAAAACTTTATAATTCATTTATTTGAAAGTTGAAACATCACTCTCCTTGTAATTTTTAAAGCCACTATGAGTGTATATGATATTAGAAAAGCAAAATTAATATCACAATAACAGTTGGATTGGGATGCTTGTGACTAATGTGCCTCAAACTTGTAAAGGCAAACACGTATAATTAAATACTTGAAGTATCAAAGTGACGATAAAAAATGACAACTACAAATTTTCGAAAAACCTTTTTCCTGATGGCAAAGGACGGTTGCAAAGGGTGATGATTAGTACACCATTTTTATTTGACATGTACCACTAATTTACACTTGTAATGCAGACAGTACAATACCGCTATGCACAGATTAATGGTGTACGGCTAAAAATATGTGTGTACAAATCACCTCCCGGTTGCAAAAGGTAATAGGAAGGTATGGATGTGTGAAGGGTGTTGAGATAAAATTGGGGTCAGTTAAGAGAATATATGAGATAAAAGATTGAAAATCAAAATTTGAAATTTCAAACAAGTGCCAATTCTCGGCGCCATAATTTTTCACTGATTTTTAAATGTATTTTTGACGATAATATTTGACACTAACTATAAAAAAAGACTACGTTGTACATAAATATTAATTAACTATAAATAGCGCAAGATGTGACGTGGCGGCATGACCAAGTCTCATATTTTAGCGGTCAATGCGAGCTTTTTGTGTTTTTAAGACATGGTATAAGTCGGCACAAAATATAAAAATATTTATATATTTATATCATATTTCATATATATTGAGTTTACAAAAAGCGTTGTATATAATGAATAAGGTTAAGACACTATGTTTACATTTAACATTCTTCATTGGAAAAAATCGGAGTTGAATAAAAAAAACTCGCTACGCCTTAGCTCCTTGTCTCGCCTCATCTCATGCCACGCCTAGAGTCAACGTCTTTGTGTATTTTTTTTTGTCTATTTTTCCTAAAGTGGAGATCACGCCTTAGCGGCGCCTTGACGCACCTTTTGAAACCATGCTATTAATATATCTTATTTTGTAGAAAATGATCATAAACTGCTTATAACAAATATTAAAAAAAAAATACGAGTGTGTTTGGCGAAAAGCGTTTAGCAGCAGTGAGTATTGGTGCTGTAATTTTTAATGCTTATTTAGCAAACAATAAGTAACTTTATTTATTTTTTTGAAATGCTCCTTTCTAACGCTCTATGAAGTATCATTTAAAAGCGTTAAGCATTTAAGAGTTGTTTTACACATTATAATTACAACTACAACTACGTTACCAAGCATTTTTATACAAAAATACAGCTACGGCTCATAGCTACTGTTTACAATTACTGCTACTGCTCATTGTTACTGCATTTTTGCCAAACACTAGTACACGACTATTGATTTATTAACCCTAAAAAAATAGACGTTACCATTTACTCGCAACAAAAAACCCATTTCTAGATGATTATGTATACATTTTAAGTAGCCATATAAGTACTTACAACAAAACTTCCTTCGACATAGGACGTGGGTAAATATATGTTCATATAGATACCCAAAATTTACCTATAACAAATTACTTATAACAAATTACTCAAAGAATAACGACATCCTTAATTATCTATAGATTTCCCCATAAAATGACCAAAACAAAAACCCACATGAACTTGATGTAGGTAAATTCGTGAGAATATATAGTTAGCACAAATTACCATTAAAAAGTTATCCATAACGAAACACTCACAAAAAGTGTCATGGATAAAGCAACATGCATATATTTACCCGTTGATTAACCATAAGAAAATACCCACGAACAAATAGAATTGTGTACTCCATGGGTAACATAAATTTTCCCATGAATTTACCCGCATACTTACCCACGATGGCTCGATTCGTGGGTAATTTGCGGGAAATATCTTATCGGCAATACATCACCCACAAATTACACACTGAGTCTAACGATGTGGGTAAGTCTGTGGGTAACTTCGTGGGAAATGCATGGGTAACTTTTGCAACAATGTCAACTTCATTGTCATGGGCAATTCAATGGTAATGTGTGGGTAAATACCCATGAATCGATGTATATGGGTAATTTTTGCGGCTAATCAACAGCATTTTTGTAGTGTTAGTCACTCTAACAATTTTTTATGTATAGGTATGGATAAATTCGATTCTGAATGCCCTGATGACGAAAAGAAGTCAAAGCGTCACTCTTTAAAACAGAAGGCGATAAGTGCCTCTAAGAGGTTCAAAACTTCGTTCGCCAAGAAAGGAAGAAAGAACACTAAAGTCAGGTCTATTGTGGTTGAAGATATCCATGATGCAGAAGAATTGAAGGTGGTTGATGCTTTACGTCAAGCTTTGATTTTGGAGGAACTACTGCCCCCAAAGCATGATGATTACCATACCATATTAAGGTTAACAAGTTCTCTATAAGTACTCAACCTTCAATATTTTTATAATTTACCATTTCTCTTTTTCTAGTATCAAAAACTGGCAATTCAATTAATAACTTGTATAATAGCTCAGAATGAATGGACTTTACACCATTGATTCTTCAACTTTTAGGTTGCTGCGGCAACTTTGAGTCATTCACTTATGAATGGATTTTGGGTTTTCTAAACACGTCAAATTAAAAATAAAAAAAATCGGTAAGAGGGAACTTGTAATAAGGGAAAGCGTACGGAGTCCTATTTCATGCATACAACCTCCTTGATCGTTTTATTCAGACTTTTAGATTGTTGTTGTAAAGAATTCTAAGTACTCATCAACTATTCACTAAATATTCAAAAATGGGTAAAAAGTGTTTCCTTGTCAACCCTACTAGTTTCAACACACTAAATTGACTAGTTTAGTCGAAACCTAAATTTACCCGCTGCACAGCCCAATCTTTCCACTTGTAAATATCGGCATGAAACTGCAGATTTTTAAAGGCCAGGAAATTTGATATTGAGAAGACAAAGCAAATGTGGGCAGATATGCTTCGGTGGAGAAAAGAGTTTGGTGCAGATACCATAATGGAGGTACTTTTAGAATACAATCAACCAACATTCGCCAAAATAGCAGAATGACGTATTCAAGGAAAATTAATGATTTCCGTTTCACACATTTGTCTAGGATTTCGAGTTTAAAGAAAAAGAAAATGTGATTGAATATTATCCTCACGGACATCACGGGGTTGATAAAGATGGAAGACCTGTGTACATTGAAAGACTTGGTCAAGTAGACGCTACCAAACTCTTACAAGCCACAACCCTCGAGCGTTATGTAAAGTACCATGTAATGGAGTTTGAAAGGACGTTTAATGATAAGTTCCCAGCCTGCTCGATTTCTGCTAAAAAGCACATTGATCAGAGTACCACCATTCTTGATGTACAAGGAGTGGTAAGTTATTTTTATACCATTAAATGTCCAGATATATGTGATGATAAAGTTAGTTAAATAATCGCATGGCAATGCCGCAGGGGCTCAAAAGCATGAACAAAGCTGCTAGGGAACTTATCCAAATTCTACAAAGCATTGATGGCAACAATTATCCTGAGGTATAATCTTTAGTTAATGATCTGATTTATCTTAGGGCATCTAGCTATATCAAAAATATGTTCGCCTATTTATTTAGTTTTAATCTGCCTCGTAGACTCTATGTCGCATGTACATAATCAACGCGGGATCTGGCTTTAGGATGTTGTGGAGCACAGTGAAATCCTTCCTTGACCCAAAGACTACAGCTAAGATTCATGTAAAGTATTTACCAATTTTTTGACCATAAAAAATGGCCACTTTTATTGAACTTTTGACAAAGTGAATCACATTGTTGACTAGGTTTTAGGCAACAAATACCAGAGCAACCTCCTCGAAATCATTGATGCGAGGTACTTCTTTTAAATAAGTTCCGTTATCATCAGATGTGACAAGATAGGTAGGTCAAGCTTGTTGGTTATTAGGCCAAAATGGGTCGGGGCGGGTTGACCTGGAAAACATTTTGTCCATCAATTCTTATATTTTTTAAAATAACTTGCGTCTCAAATATGTTAAAAAAGTGTATGCAATCAAAAAATTTAACCCATTCGATTCAGTTGACCCATTCCTATGCTAGGTACGTAAATGTTTAGACATTTATTCTAATCAATATGCAATATATTTTCTGTTGGCAGTCAACTTCCAGAATTCTTGGGTGGTTTGTGTACCTGCGAAGATAGAGGCGGTTGCATGCGCTCTGATAGAGGTCCATGGCAAGATCCAGATATCATGAAGGTTATTTTCATATTACAAAGAAAATTTCTTCTTTTTAAGTCCTAAATTTTACTTTTTAAGTATTGTCTATTCGTTTTATAGATGGTCCACAATGGTGAACACAAATGTTTGGAGCATGAAGTCCCAGAAGAGAAAATCATTTCTGAGGATGAGTGCGCTAACAAGGTATCCTACTTATTTATAGTAGGGCAAATAGTAAAAAAAAGTATTATACTTGACACCATTTGCTCTTGTGGGTAGTGAACAAATTTTTTTGTTTTTGTGGGTACTATACTTTCAAATTCATCATCTTTAGGGTATTTTACAAAAATTTTGGACATTTTTGCCCCTGTTAGCTAATAGAAAATTTTTTTTCCCGAAAGGCAAAAATGTCACATAGTACCCTAAAGAGGATGAATTTGAAAGTATAGTACCCACAAAAGCAAAAAAATTTGTTCGCTACCCACAAAAGCAAATGATGGCAAGTATGATACTTTTTTTTACCATTTGCCCTATTTAGTACAGTAGAATTTACAAATTCTCTTTTTCAGTCTCCTTTTTCTCTTTGTCGTTTACATTTTTTTCTTCAATAAATGTAGCAAATAGCTTCCAAACAACTGAAGCCAGGACATCTAGCTTCCCTATGTGAAGAAGTAAGTTATCTTGTTCATTCATATTGCAACTCGTGCTCTTTCCAAAATATGTGGAGGGATATATGCATGAAACTCAGTTTTGTTAAAGTTACTCCGAATTCCAGTTTAGCATTATGTTTCTTATTGATATTTAGGATCCTACAAACAAAAACATCCGAAGTCGGAATGAGACCAAAGATTGCTCGCATATGGTTGACAAGGCTGTTAATGAAACTTCTTCTAAACCGGAGGGTAACCTTTCCCTTTCTAAAGGTAAAAACATTTATGTCACAAAGGTCGTAAAATGCATCCCGTGTAAGATTATAAGTATAATCCACTTTATTTAAGAGGGTTACTAAAGAATAAAAATATAAACAGATAACCAACCATTCGTCAATTTTGAAAACATCAATGAATGTCAGCTTGACAAATTTTTTCATATTAATTTTCTAAAAACCAAAATGCTGAACATCTTATTTGTGTTGTCAAAATGGGAGATGGCTATTCACAGAGTTTTTGATTCATTTACTTAAACAATGGGTTGATTCGGGTAATGTTGATCACTTAATCTCCAACATGTCAAATGGGTAAAATCAAACAATCTAGCTTCTAAGGAGATGGATAGAACAAGTATAAAATCATTCCATGTGTATTTCTAATGCACAAAACCACTTGAAACATATCATTCAAAAAAATAGATTATTCACTTATTTGACACATTACTTATCTACTCCGTATTAAAAAACTTCATTAATGTTGAACAAAAAGTGCTTCAGGTCAACCAAACCCGAGTAATACAAAAGAATGCTTGTGTTGATGCATTACTCAACCCACCCACAACGCCCATTGCCACCTCTATTAGAATGCTAGTATTTATTATTTGAAAGGCTCTAGGCCATAACTTTCATGGTACTCGTTACTTGAAGGATGAAGATGAGTATATTGTTTAGTTTGATTACTGTTTTTTTGTCCTTTGTGTAACTAATTAAAGCCACCTACAAGAATGAATTTCCTTTTAAGAATTTTAAATTCTTGCTAACAACAGATATGGATAGTCATGCTTGCAAGTTTACATCAACTAAAAAGATAACCAACCGCCTGCTAACGTTCATGATAACTTTGATGATGGGAGTTATAATGGTGATCCGTATGACTGGTAGCATGCCGAAAAAGCTTACAAATGCCACTTTATACTCAACTGGATTTTTAGAAGATTATATGGTAAATAGAAAGAAGAAAAGATTGCAATCATCCACCATATCCATAGCCGAGTACCAAACCTTGATGCATCGCTTAAACGAATTGGAGGAAAAGATCGTCGTTCTGAACAAGAAATCATCTGAGCTTCCACCTGATAAAGAAGAGTTGCTTAATAACGCTTTGAAACGTGTTGATGCCTTGGAAAGGGAGCTTGCTGCGGCCAAGAAGGTACTTTTATATTTATTCTTATTTAGTAAATAATGTAAACCAAAACAAGCATGCTGTTCTGAGCCAACCTAACTCGCAATCAAATAAAATTAAAGGCCAAAAACCCACGGGTTAGGTAAATGGGTCACACTGGTTCAGGTCAAAATGTATACTGAGTACTTTTTATCTGTGAGTCAAAACAGGACTGGCATTTACTGGGACAGTGGGACGGAACTTTAGCAACGTCCTTAGAGGGTTTCATAATTTACTAATTATATGTAAATTACACAAAGTTTATACTCTATGGTCCTGGATTTGGGTGGCCACAAACGCCTCTTGCCCCTTAAAGAATCAGTCCGGCTAAGCCAGCAACGGTATTTTGGTATAATTAACAAACTTTAGGAGATTGTAAGCATTTGAATATAAATCAGGCTACTTTTTACCAGATCCCATTTGACCCCTTTCCTTTTTGGTTACTGTACGTTTTATATATTACCTATTTGACCCGTTACCACTAAAATACTGCCCGAATTGACTCTTTTTCATAAATATATATTGAATTATCCACCTTTACCAGAAATGTTTACAAATCAATTGTTCATGAAAAAGAATAACTGAAACAGCCACCTCGAACAAAAATACTTATAAATCATCCTAAATCATCTGTTCAAGAACAACTAGTATGGTGACGTCTATCATCATTCAAACTGTTGAATCATAAATTACACACATGATAATGGAAGACAAAGTAGCTGTTGTTATTCAACAGTTTGTCAAGATGAATGATTATTTAAACATGAGCGCACAAAAATAATCTACAGAGAGACCATTCAAAGCTAACTTTGTGTGATCGCTAACGTATGAACCTTTTCTTTATCTGATTATGCAGACTCTAAAAGAGTCTCAAACCCATCAACAAGAGCTGGTGGTGTACCTTGAGAAGCAGAAGAAAAGGAGGAAGAGAAAGTTCTTTATTTTTTGAACTATGCGCCCAATATCATACCAGATGACACCTACGTAAAATTGCTTTGTGAATGAAAATGTGATTTACAGATGACTTTATATATTATCACTGTAGCAACTCCTTATACATCTGTGTTTGTCTACTTAATAAATTTGGCCTTGTTACTCTCTGGATGCCTGTACTACTTTTGTTCACCGTACACAAAGAGTAACAGAAATCACTACTATGATATTCCAAAATTTACTTATTATCTTCAGATAAAAAGGGTAAGCGAATATATTCAAGGCAAGTTGATTTGATGTTTCTTACGGTTTCATAACCAATATATGAAGGTTGTTATAAAGGGAATCTAACTGATTAGCATGAACATGTGTCATAAGCAGAAGGACTTTCATAGATAAGTCATTTCAGATTGATTAGCACAAGATCTGTTGATGTATGTAATGGAAGTACTCGACTTTCACTGGCTGTCTTGTTATACTTTGCTAATTGGTTACTCTCTTGCATGAAATGATTATATGCTTATTTATATAAGAGGAATGATGCATCCTGACCCATTTGACTTCATAGCTAATGTGTAGCGCACATCTCATGGTGAAGCTCGACCCTCGTATAGCGTGCTAGTTTTATCTATGTATAAACGCAGGCTTGGACAGCCCAAATTAGTGAAATCAGAGAACTTTGGGATTCCTAAGAATGACATTACCAACGTTCATAATGTAGTTTTAAGAGAGCTCTTGCATGCATACAGAAGATACTAGACGGGTACCCGCGCAATGCGGCGGCGGATACCCAGTGCATAATTTTATCGGTGCTTGAAAAAAGAAGAGAGAGTGTGTTTTGTATTCGTGTTTGATA
Source organism: Chrysanthemum makinoi (assembly GCA_910596185.1). Lineage (NCBI taxonomy): Eukaryota > Viridiplantae > Streptophyta > Magnoliopsida > Asterales > Asteraceae > Chrysanthemum > Chrysanthemum makinoi. Next base: position 235,496,659 of record OU343221.1, read on the forward strand.
TTTTAGGTTGCTTATATACCATTGAGGTTTGGGCTGTTACAAGTTGACACTTAATGGACTGTATAAATATTTGACTGTATTAATGAATTGTATAAATATTTGAATGATGTTACAACGAATATGAAGGGATGTTATTTTTTATTTATGAAAATTGTCATAAAAACTACATGATGAATAACATTAACTAATGTCTTATTAATTTCCTATTAAAGAAATATTTTTGGTCTTAAAAATTTTAAAACTTTTTTATTTAAAAAGTCCTAAACACTTTATAAAGTAGTTTAGATATAGATATGCATTTGGTTGTATTTAATGTCAGGGACGTAGAAAGTGAACGGGGGCTCGACAAGAAAATCTATTGAACAAACAACAAAGTGAACTTAAAACCAAAGTGAGCTTAAAATAATCACAGCAAATTTTAACACGTATAATATCCCTCTCAAAGTCGACACGGTTAGAGTAACAGGTTTTCCGCGTGAATTTCAACATATTTGTATACAGTATTTTTAAAAGAGAACGTGAGAAACGAAACAGTCGCATACACATCCTTACATATGACACTCTAAAACCAGCAAGCTTTCTTCTTCTGCAAAAATACAAGTAACAGCAACTCGTATCAATAAACCATCTCATGTTTATGCTTAAATAAACATATTAAAAGTCATTTTCAACTCACCCTGAACTTTTTCTCCTCTTGACGGTCGATATAAGCTAGTAGTTCCTCTTGCCTCATCAAAGCTTCATGCAGGGCCTGCGCAGAAGTAGAACAGTTAATATCTGATTGGCAAAATATTAGAGGCCTATCTATCTGACCCTATCTAATTAAAGCTTCATGCAGGGCCCATCTAATTAAACTAGTTTGGAGCAACAAGATTCATTTATCTGACCCTATGCCTATCTAGAGAGAGGAGTATCATGGGTATTCCACAAATAGTTAAAACATTTACTTGCAGAATATGTCAAGTCTAATATTAGAAGTTTAGAACCTTCATATTATAGAGGGACTAGTTCTTGCATTATAGCTTAAACCAAGGTGTGTGGTGTGTGTGGCGTGTGTTGCTGACCTCACATTCAACTAATTTTTGAACCAAAAGAATGAGAAAAATAATAAATGGTTACCTTCTTGGTAGCAATAAGTTCTGCTTCTAAAGCATCAACACGACAAACAGCAGCATTTAGCAATTCCTCTTTCTCATAAGGCATCTTTGACGGCTTTGCATTGAGCGTGTCAACCTTCTCTTCAAGTTCACCTAATCTTTTCATAACAGAACTGAGAAGTTCTGCCTCTTTAAACGAAGGAGTTGGTGACGGAGGCCGAAATTCCTCCTTGGTTGATGCATCAAAGGAGAATTCCTGAGTGTTTTGTGCATGCTCAGATGTTGTGTCAGGAAGCTTTTTAGTTGACCGGCTAATCATTGAACTAAAGCGGGTGAATATGGTCATGAAGAAGGCCACAAGCATTAACCATATCTGTAAATGAAGTTTTTCCGGCCTCTTTTGAGCAGTTGGTTCAATAAGTGTTCCTGAAACAACAATTGGAACCCATTGACCGCTTGCACCAGTGATACAATTAAAAAAGCTAAAGAGGCCAATATCGACCCATTTACTTAAAAAAAAGGTTGATTCTTGTTATGTTTCATCTTTGACATGCCAAAGGGGTAACATTCATAGAGTAGCTTAGAAAGCAACGGGTCAAAATTCACCCAAAATTTATTTTGATGCATAAAAGTTCTGTAAAAACACTAACTTTTATAATATATGTTAATGAAGATTCAGTAAGGCATGTTGGTCAACTTTTGGACTGTTACTCTATCCATCTGAAACGCTCATTATTCCACCTACTGTGAACAGTATGCTAAACACATTTATCTAACCTTTCAGGTCACAAGGCTTTGGAGTTGAAGGTTGCTTCTTCCATACGGAATCAACGGCTTTATCAACCATGGGAACATACTCATCATATCCAGAAAATTGACCAGCAAAGCTTGTAGCTCCAACTGTCTTGGCCTATTATACAAAACAAAATAACTTAAATAGTTACTAAAGAATAATTGAGCAAAATGAAATAACAATTGAAATATGAAACCAAGAAACCAAGAAACCAAAAGTATAACAAAAAGCATATAGGGCACGTGCGGTTTCAATATTTGAAAGCAAAATATACGCGACTTGGATCATAACAGTAATCAATCAAGGATAGAGATGAATACTCACTTCTTCACGAACTGGAGTTAACCTAAGATGTGAATAACTCCTCATTGCTTTGGGCGATGCAATATCATCAGCTTCTGAGCCCGACTCAGCAGATGTATCACTGCTTCTTAACTGTACAAATTAATAATAATAAAGAATAAAAAAATATAACAGATGAAAACATGCAGCAGTAATAAACCAAATATAAGTGTTTGATATTCCTACCGAAGGAAGCTGAGGCTTAGCATATGCAACAATCTTTCCCTCACTATTTAAAACTTTAACCACCTGTCTGGCACGTCGTGCTTCACTATTAAGAGCCAACTACAGTAAATTACCCCACAACGGTTGATTCAGTATTCCGTTTAAACGAGGGGAAAAAAAATTTAGAAATGATTTGAGAACAATAATTAACCTTCATAATTTCAGGATTATTCCAGGGCCCTTTATCAGATAGCATACAGCCACCTTGATCAGCACAGTTACACGTGCCACCTAAGAATTCCGGCAATTCGCTGAAAAACACATGACATTTTTTTCAAATATTTATCCATACTACATATAATAGAAAAACGGTCAAAGGTGAAAAGTTGAAAAGTTGAATTGTTGAAATTAGTCAAATGAGAGAGAAATGCATAATGTAATTAATACTCTTATTAAAACACCCCATTACTTAAAATCTATATCTATACTACATATCTATACTACATATAATAGAAAAACGGTCAAAGGTGAAAAGTTGAAAAGTTGAATTGTTGAAATTAGTCAAATGAGAGAGAAATGCATAATGTAATTAATACTCTTATTAAAACACCCCATTACTTAAAAGTACAATAATTTATTCACATTGTACAACCAATTAAAAGCATATCTACCAAATTAAAAACAGCCAATTAAAACACCTCTTACTAAAAAGTACAATACTCTTATTATACACATTATATAAATTAATAAAACAAAAAAAATTTCATACAAGCTACCGGACCGGACCAACATGTTCAACCGGGAACCGGTGTAGCCACCGGTTCGGCTAAACAATTAAAGCCATCCGAAAACGAACCAGAGAGGACCCGTTGAAACCAATACAAACTGGTGAATCAGGTCTTATCGAGATATATTTATGCGGCTAATCGTCACAGGGTGCCCGCCACCAAAGCGCGCGAGTACCCTGCTATATATAGCAGGGTACCCGGGCGTTGCAGCGGCGGGTACCATGCAATTAAAATATTCAACGATTTTTTTCAGTTCTATATTTTACTATACAATAGATGTACGAAAGGCAACAATTTAAGTTTTTAATAATTTTACGCAATAACAATATTTTGTATATAAAAACTGTAGATTATCCACGTGATGTTTTGACAATATTGAGTTGGTAAGTGCAGGTTAAAGTAGTTTACAATGGCTCGTAGTCGTAAGCTATCATTAAATAATATCATAGCGAATTTCAAAAATCACTTTCATTATACTAAGAAATTTAGTTCTCTAAAAACAATGTTTGTTATATTTGTCCCACTTAGATGGATAATACAAGTAAAATAGTACTTATAAAGATAAAGAAAAACTAAATATTCAAAAAGTTATGTGGGTTATTTTAAAGAGTATAAATATTATTATACAAATATATATAATAAATATTAAATATATAATTAGCACTTAGCACTTTGCATCATTTGCTTTGAAAAAATTATCAAATTTTTATAAAACAAAGTTTTTAGTTTTTAAGGTAAGTTTTATCAACAAAATTCTAAAAGATGTATATGTTGGTTCTCGAGATACTCTTGCGATTTAAAAATATTTTTTGAACATTGCAATTTATTATGCATTTTGAAACTCTATTGATTTAATAATATCGTTTTCGGACGATTTTTATGGGCTAGCCGAACCGGTGGTGACTCCGGTTCCCGATTAAACCCGTTGGTCCGGTACATTTTTTAAAACATATGTACCATCAACTTGTTTACATATAAATTGTATGAAGCTTTGTGTGTTTAATTAGTTTGTACAATATGTATAATAACAAGTACTTTTCATATTAGGGGTGTTTTAAAAATAACATTTATTATGTAATTATGGTTTTAGACGTTTTTTTTTCTTATATTAAATTACTTTGTATTTTATTAATTATTTTTTTTAAAACATAGTCTACAAAAAGTGCTTTATAGTGTTGCAACCAATGCTATTATAGATGTACTTAATAAAATTTGCCATTATAAGCAAGTGTTGAATCTTAATTTTTTTAAGCCTTCCATTTTAAAAATGTCCCAATTGCTTTATAATATAGTATAGATAAAGGAAAAACCAAAAAGTAAAAAGTAAAAAGTTGAAATGTTGAAGACTTCAAAAGGAAACTATTAATACACATCGAAAACCGGGTTGACCCGGGACGCTTCAAACCCGGCGGGTTGACCTGATTTAATTTGACTTGTTTTCGACCTGTTGGGTTGAATCGGTTTAAATCGAATTGTTTTTTTTAGCGGAACGGTTCAACCGGTTGAACCACCCGGGTCGAACCAGGTTTCAAATTTGACAAAATTATATGAGAAATGATGAAGAGTAATTGTAGTTTTTTGTTGTTTATTTTGTTTTGACACATGTACGTTGTCATTTGTATAATGTTATTTTGAAAAATGTTGGTCTTGCACCATTTAAAGGATTAACATATATGAATCGTCTTATAAAAGTTAATATATATTGTATAGCCATTTGTCCGGTAAATCAATAATGTTATGTAAGTTTATTAGAATCACAAAAATTAAATAGTATTGTTATCTTTAGCGATAACTATTGTACCCCAAACAAATAACTTTGAACAATGTTTAAATATCTATGCAAATTGATAGTACAAGACAATCTTATTATGGTGATATTAAATTTGTAAGGTTACAAGTTTAAAAGCCACACACCAAATAATAATAGCTACACATGTAAAAAAAATAGTAATCACTGCCTAAATTACTGACAAAACAAGAAAAGACGGTCACACACGTTGGCTATACCTCTAAACTACAATATAATATTGCCAACTACATAATACTGTTGCTTTTTATAATGCTTGAATCTGTTATTACTAAAATCTTAATAACTTAAAAGTTGAAACAATCCTATTAGAAATATACTCCCACACTTAGATCGACTCCACATAATTTTCTTGAAAACTGTATATTTCTGATTCTATGCAACCACACATCAGAATTATAGTTATTCGAAAATGATTCTTTGACGCTACAAATACAGTTTGTTGAAAGAAACTTATGGGTCGTCGAAATTTTGCAGAAAACTAGACACCGTTGCCGCTAGGCGCGGGCACTCGTCTAGTATAAACAATATTTCAAACATACCATACACGCCTTAAAGGAGGGTTTGTGATAATAGTTGGTAAAATTACCTGGCATCGATCAGCTCAAGCAATTTATTCTGGTACTTGTTGCCCAAAACCTGAGAGAGATCAAAACAAAAGAAAATGCATATCATTGAACAAGCTGATACAGTAAAGCTTTGATTTGTATACACACAACACCAAAAACATCAAGCGTACATGAATCTTGGCAACCGTTTTGGGATCTAGAAATGACTTAACAGTACTCCAGAGCAGTCTAAAACCAGCACCGGCATTGATTATATACATTTGATGGAGTGTCTGAACAAAAAAGTATTTCATTATATATGGAAAGGGTAAACAAAGCATGATAAGTTCATTCATATAGCGGCTGATCTTACTTCAGGATAATTGTCACCATCAATTTTCTGTAGCCGTGTAACGAGTTCACGAGCACTCTTGCTGAAGTTCTTCAGCCCCTAAAATATTCAGAATGAAAATAATATATTAATGATGATTACAGAAAGATACCACCAGTGTGCGTCACAATACAGCACAAAGGAGAACATACCACGCCCTGAACATCCAAAATGGTTGTGCTAGAGTCTATATGCCTTTTTGCAGCAATTGAACAGGCAGGGAACTTAAAAGCAAAGCTTTTTTCAAACTCCCGCACATGGTATTTTATGTATCTGTCCATGGTTGTTACTTGCATAAGTTTGTTAGGATCAACTTTCCCTAGTCTTTCGATGTAGACAGGTCTTCCCTCTTTATCCACTCCATGATTACCATGAGGATAATACTTCAGAACTTCAGTCAACTCTTGAAAATCGAAGTCCTGATAAGATTGAGCCAAGAAAATCAGTTAAGAAACTTAATGATAGACAAATATAACAAGATCATATCATTATTGTTATTGAACATTAGTCTTTAATGTCGAATCAGACATATTATAGAGAAAACTAGCAAATTTGATATTCATGAAACTATTTACCTCGATAATAGTATCAGCGCCAAATTCCTTTCTCCAGTGAATCATATCAGCCCACATTTGCTTTGCCTTTTCAATATCAAACTTCCTTGCTTTCAGAAACCTAAAGCAAATAAAATATCAGCACAAACAATAATAGATAAGCAGAACAGCATGTTTTTAAGTATGTGCTGATGCAGTTTTGTCAGTGAAAAGTAATAATGCATGGCAAGCAAATCTAAAACTAATTCAGCGCATATTGCTGTCAACTTTGCTTTTAGAACTCACAAAAACCTTTTGTTCAATGCCCCTGACTAAACTGTGTAGCTCATTTGCAATGAACAAGAAACAGCAAAACTGTCTTTATCTTAGAACCAAGTAGTTGTATTAGCAGTCACGGCATAAATCATAGATACTGCAGTCATAAGTTACTACACACTGAGTTCTATGGAAAAAGAAGCAAATTAATTGTATAAAATGATGACTTTAGCCTTTAAAACCCAAGGAAACACAAAACTGGAATTGCAAGATATTCTGTTCAGAAGCATATATTTTCATCTGCAATAGGATTTCTTTTTGCACACTACAGATTGAAAGTTTATAGTCAAGATCAAGAAAAATATTTGATTAAGGTATTTAGCCTCAGTCACTAACTCACTACCGAGAACGCAAGGGACGATAAATGTGTACTGAGTAAATAGATTTGTATTTCGAGACCTACTGAAGTCACGGCATGTACTCATATGCATTCATGTGTGCATATTATACATGCTAACAAGAAAACACAATTTGGACCATTACTAGTCAGACAGGTACAATCCATCCAGGATCTTCTGTTGAGACTCCATATGTGTTGTCAGATACAGAATTATATAGACAAGCTTTGCGTATAGAACATAACCAAAAGAGAACCAAGAAAATAGGGAAAACAGATGTAAACCAGAAGCAACAAGCATCATAGCTAAGCAATGAGCTAGAGACATAATGATAGAATTAGAAAACGAGGCGTCAAAGACCTAATATTTAAAGGCCAGAGCATGAATATTATATGATTTTATCTATTCATAAACTATATATGTAAGTCTAGAAAACCAGAACTTGCAGACTTACAGCAATGAAAATCAGAAAAATCCTTTGAAATAACAAAATCAACCCATGCACCCGAGCTTAACTAAAGCCGCAATGACAAGGTGGGAACACGTACATATAGATGTAGGACCATGATGTCAGACAAGGACATGCAACTTAAGCATATAATCCCCGTTGTATAATAATTGTTTTCAGTAACAAGCCGTATTGATTTATGAGAAGATCAAAACTACAGTATAATAATAGTACCTCAACATCATATGATAATCATCAAGTTTTTCTGGCAGCAATTCTTCCAATACGAGTGCTTGTCTGAATGCATCAACAGCTCGTAGCTCCTCAACATCTCGAATATCCTCAATCGAAACAGAGCTGACTCGTCCATCGCTCTTTCTTCTACTGCTCTTTTTCTTAAGCGAATGTTTAAACTTGGTAGATGCATTTAGTGCTTTCTTTTTCAGTGAGCCAATCCTTGTCCTCCTTTCGTCCTCTGAGTTTTCAAAATCAGACTTTCTTTCTCTTCTCTCTGATCTTTCTCTTCTCTCTGATCTCTCATCATTGCCCGATGACCCCTCAAAGCCTATAAAATAAGTTATGTTTCTTACACCTACTGACGGTTCCTACACATGGTGCCCACTATTTCTACAGAGTATTTATTATTCACTTACTCAAATCAGATTACAAAAACCACATGCAGGATATCAAAAAATCAACAAATTAGGATATCAAAAAATCAACAAATTGGCCCGATAAAAAACCTCACCGCCACTTATATATCATTAACAGCTGTGGTGTAGCAAAAGATATAATACCTAATCTATACTAATGGCAACAAAGTCTTCTGAGATCAACAAGAAATTAACTATGCTAAGCATTATTGCAATACGTTGGCCCAAAGAACAATATGTGGAAGGCAGTGCTGAGCTTATGCCAGCTCAGGAGAGTCTCCGTACATACCAAGAAACATGACTATTTACTTGGAAAGTCCTCTACTCCTCTCAAACGGAACCCACTAAGCTACGCACCAGAGAGACGATTGAACTTGGGTCTCCACTAGACAATCTTAAACCCCATCACTAGTTTACAGAATCAATTAAAAAATTGCAGTCATCAATACGATTACTACCTCTTCCAACAAAGAAAGAACGGAAAGTTTCCATCCAACACAAGTGTTTGTTAAAAAAAAACTTTAGTACCATGTTTAAGAGGCTAGAACACGCATCAATAATAGTACTTTAACCACCTTGAGCTGGTTATGCTTATACCAATGCGTGTTTTAGTACAACACCTATGTTTAACAATAACTGGTGTTAGATGAAAAGTTTTCCTACTGTCTTGGTCAAAAGGTCTGACAATATTAAATATTTTGGCATACTTAGGGGGCGTTTACTTCGGCTTATGTAGCCAGCGTATGGCTTATTTGGTTTTGGGCTTATGTTTCATAAGCTCACTTTTTGTGGCTTATTTTGACACTTTCCGGCTTATATAAGTTCATTATGAACTTATACAAGTGTCAAAATAAGCCACAAAAAATGAGCTTATAAAACATAAGCCCAAAATCAAATAAGCAATAAGCCGGCTATATAAGCCGAAACAAACAACCCCTAGTTTCCCAATCAGATTTCGGTATTGAACACAAGCAAATCCTAAAAGATAATCTCCAAAACAAAAATATCATAACCTAGCTACAGTAAAACCCTAATTTTCACCTCAAAAATTATAAAACTTACATGGCCTTGCAAATCGATCGAGTGGTCCAGACATCGATTCACGCCTCAATTTCCAAAAAAAAACACTACACCAAAATCAAAACACATAAGCTGACGTCATCATTCAAAACCACATTCCTAAACTCATAATTAACAAAATTAAACCTTACCTTATGCAAACAAAATCGATCTAACGCTTCAACTGAAATGAAATTTTTATAAGTGATATAAAAATCTGAAATAAATTAAAGGAGAAATGATTTTGTAAAATATTTGGGGGAAATAAAGAGAGACAGAAAAAGAAGAGATGTGTTGTTGGGTGCGTGGGGTCCAGTGTTGGTGCCACGTGGCGGGTGGATTTTGGATGTATGGATGGAGTCAAATGGGATATTCGGCTGTTTGTTTGGTTCAGAGAGCGGCAATAATGGACGCAAGGCAAGGCGGTGATTTTTTTACAAGTGACAGGTTTTTTTGGTTTGACTTTAGTGGGTTTTGGAGTTTTTTATTGCAGCTAATTTGTGTTGGGTTGTTTGATACACTTGTTAAATATTGAATTATTTAAAAGGGTGGTTGTTTTAGGAATAGTCGGCTCACGATGTTGAGTTGAAAATTCGGGTATGTCAAAAAAAAAGAAAAATAATAAGAGATGATTTTGTTGATGATGCTTCTAGTAAAATGTTAAAGATAGCCCACAGGCTATGTCAACATGTATATTCAGTTTGTACTCACACTTATAAATAACTGTCACTAATCACCAAACTATTTTCTTGTTGGCAAAACTAGATATTTTGTATTTAGCGTGTGTTTGCTAAAAGTTATAGCGATCAGTTGCACTGAGTTGTGAGCAGAGCCACAGCTCACGGCTTCTTAAAGAAGTAACGAAAAATGAGTATTTTTAATAAATGATAAAGCTCACCGCTCATTTGTCAAACGATTACTAAAAACCAAAATGTTCGTTGCTCACCACTCCCCGCTTTGAAAAGCTCTACACCCATCTGTGCCAAACATACCACGTATTTTTAGCAAAACAATGTTTTTAAACTATTTTCTTCCTCCCAAACTAGATATTTGTATTTATGTTTAGGTTTGTCTTTGTTTTCGTTATTAGCTAATCAGAACGTTTTGGAAAAGTAAATATGAAATATTAGGATGTAGAATAATTGTAGTGTTCATTCTAGGCCTCACAACCTTGTAAGCTTCACTGTTTAATCTTTGTGTGGACACATAGGTAATAAAAAGTTTGTTTAATAGCACCTCCGAGCTCCATATGTGAGGAGTAAACTTAATTTTTCAAACAAGATAGTTGTCCAATTTTATGGTTCCATTTGGAGTGGTCCAACGCATTGATGTTTAGATAATATCTCTTGCGCTATAAATATCATGGTTTTAAAAGGCTCATAAAAGCTTTTTTTGGTAATGCCACCCTGTCATACCGTCACACCGTCTTATGTCACGTTTTTATATAAACTCGATATATATGAAATATGATAAAAATATATAAATATTTTCATATTTTCATATTTTGTGCCGTCTTATATCACGTCTTATAAACGCAAAAGTTTTGTCTTGGCCGCAAAAGCGTGAGGCTTGGTCATGCCGCCACGCCAAGCCTCGCGCTATTCTCTCGTCCCAAACTAATTGTCTACTAACAAATAACACACATTTAAAAAAAAACATCATTATTACAAATTTCTCTTTCTTACTTTTTGCAAAATGACAATTTTACCTTTAACTAACTAATTTATAACTTCTTTAAAATTATAATAATAACCTCAAAGAAGATTCATGCGGTAAACTTGATTTAAATTCACTATCTATTTTTGAAAATGGATAATTAATTTGAGATAACGTATAAAAAATATGGACAATAAATTTGAAATGGAAAAAATACAAAACTAAGTTGATATTTGGAACCGGATGACGTAATAATGTTTGTAATTTTATTTCATTCACTTTTTCTCTAAACTAACAAAGACTAACTTAAAAGATAGCTTCTCAAAAGAAATGTCAAATGCCCATAGCATCAAATTTACAGCAAGAAAAACCACCTAAAATACCTCATTAAAAATTTAGCCACTGGAATGGATAATATGAATTTGATTGTGTTTGTGATTTTTACTGATGGTGATTTAAAGACTTGAATGATAGACCCGAACTCAACAACCCAAAGTTAAATAAGTACATATGTTCTTCTAATTCCATCAGGTTGGGATTTAATTTAAAATCTATGTTGGAAGGAGTTTTTTTTGTTACTTGATGGTGCTTATGGAACTTCAGGAATAGATTGCTCTTTGCGGCTCAAAAGCTTTGAAAGGATGTGATTTTTGATGATATAGTAGCGCGTTCTTTTAGTTGGTGTAATGCTAGATGTAGAAGTTCTTTTCCTTGGAATAGTTGGCTTCAACATCCTTTTTTGATTTCTTTGTAATGTTGTTCTAGCTCCTTGCTAGCTTTTCAATAAAGTTGCCGTTCAAAAAAAAAATATATGTTGTTCTAAAAATGCTAGAGTGGCGTGTGGGATGTGTCATGTGACCCAAACCCCTAAACAAATGAAACAAAATATGTTGAACTTACACGAAAAAATAAGCTCTCTAATTGCTTGAAAATATATAATTGTAAGGCTTAAAAGATTATTGTTTTTTAAAAAATTGGAGTATAATTTTATTTAATTAGTATGGCCAAAATCTAAATTTAGCATTAATCAAATTTTGAGTATATATATGTCTAAGATAGGGGCGAGACAAAATGAAAATTTTAGATTGAAGTTAACTCAAAGTAACTCTTATTGCTTGAAGCTTGAATTGAGCAAAAAAAATGTTTGACCTTAATTTAATGTGAGGAAAAAGTCTGTATAATACTCCGTAATATAATATGTATAGAGTATTAATTTAGTTCTCTTGTCAAATCAAATAACTTTATGTGCACTTTTAGTGTTGTAGTGTCAATTTTGCCTTAGCCATAATATCTCATTGAGACAAGTTATCCACACCCTCTCATAAAGAGATATCTCATTTGACAATTTGGACGGGGATTTTCGCAAAACCGTGGCTCAAAGACAACACTTATTTTCAACAAACTTCGACTTTGTGTCATATTTTCTAAACTAAAATATTGTATCATGTTTTGTCGGATTTACCCTTCCACATCCGCTCACATTTATTTTTCACATATTTATAATTTAATTTAATAGTTTACTACACCCCAACATCACATAAGCGGCCATAGCTTCTCGCACTCACCTTCATTCTTTTTGGAAATTACACCGTATTTATCGTCGTCTAATTCCGATCATGATGACACCCGTCTTGTCCATTTTCCTGCACACTGGATTTCGACCGTAACGAAGTTGAAGATGTTGTGATCCAGTTGCGAAGTGATGGTCACATGATAAAAAAAACGGGACACCGTTCACACCACAACGGTTTATATACTTTAACATCCTACGAATCGATTACGAATGTTCCAACAGAACTGCATGAGCCTCGCGACATTTGACAATGTTGGACTTCCTTTTCCCATTAAAAAATAAATTATAAGTTAGAGTTTAAAAGTATACATTGTGAATTGCCTATACATATGTACTCATGCAGTTTCAAATAATTTATACAATCAGATCTTGCCCTCTTATTATGTCATTACAATGGATCATATCGCACCACATCAATATCTTCAACAACCATAAAATGTTGGATGTTTTTATCAAAGGTTAACAACATTTATTATGTCATTACAATGGATCATATCGCACCACATCAATATCTTCAACAACCATAAAATGTTGGATGTTTTTATCAAAGGTTAACAACAGAGTTCAAAGGACCCACAAGATACCAATAAACATGAATTATGTCCATCGTTTTCTACATAAGTTCCGCATCGATGCTTGTGTTCACCAAGTTCTGATGGTATATGCAGTTGCACAAAAGTACTTTATTTTCTGCACACTAGGTTTGCAACAAGGAGTTGGATGTTCAGACGTGAAACAATACCTCTTTTGAGTTCTGATGCTTCTTTAACGGTAATTTTGAAAAAAAATGAACGGTTTATAATGTTAGAGATGGTGCTCAGGATGTCAAGATAATTGTTTTTTTTTAATTAATCAGTACCCCAAATAGAGTGTGAATCCACTGTGAATGTATTATGGATATATTTAATTTATGTACATTAGAAAATTTTGTGTGTCTTCTTGTAATTATTACCAATTACGAGGTATTATTATATTTAAAAAAATTACAAATTTATTTTCGAAGGTTTTGCGAAGGTTAATAACAAGGATTCCAACCCGCGCATTGTTGCGGAGTGCTTGTATACATTAGTCTTGTAGTTACCAAAACACTATACTTTTCTAAATCAAACTCATTCTTTATGTGTTAACCGTCCGTGTAACAGTATTCGTGATACAATATCTCTCAAATATAAAATACTAACCATGAACAAAGTATACTATTACCATTATTGCATGCAAAACATATATAAATTTACACAAAATCGTTTCCATTTCTTCCTAGCTTCAGCTCTTGCTAGCTTGTTGTTGATATTACCCGGAGTAGCTACTTAGAACCTGTAACTTGGACCAACCTCAATTGTCCAACCCCCGTCGAATCCACTTAGAACTAACCTCAATAGTCTGATCCTCGTCGAATTCGAATACTCCACCATTTCTATTAGAGAGTGCCCAACATCATCACACCTACAAAGTTGTAAATCGCCAAATTCAAGCTTTAAATCATCAATATTTAAAAAAAAATATTTGAAAATGACACCATACATTATATTGTTGGTTTTACGCAAATAGAAAGTTAGAAAACTATGCTTAGCAGGAAGTTTCTCAACACATTTCAGTTCTCGGCGTGAGATGGATAAATTCTTACTGTAGTGGTGGTTTTTGTATATGACCCTGACTAGTTAACTTGATCGTCCCAAGTTCCCAACAGACATGTCACCTAAGAAGTTGTTCATTTTCTATTTAGAATACACACGATATGTAAAATGAGAATACTAACATTGAGGTAAGGGGAGTGGAAGAAATAGATATCAAAAATTTTCATCGAGCGTGTGCAGATGTTTTACATAAGCACCATAAAAAGGTTTACATCGATTTCTCCACTCCCCTTATTCTGACATTAATATGACCACTTGACGTATCATGGATAGCCTAAATAGAAAAATAAAACAATGCTGAGTGATTGGAGACTGAATATATGTGCATTAGCTCAGAAACTATATTGGCTACAAAACATGGGTTGCATTTTATACCTTCCAGTGTTTGTCATGCCAAAATTAAGACACATTAGGTTACTGAATCATCATAGGCAAGCAACCACTATACATGTCAGACAAACGAAAAAATCCCACGAAATTTATGCAAAGTTGTATCACCTTAGACTAATTACAGTTGATGCTTTAAGGTATTCTCAGCAGGATTAAAATGAAAGAAAAGCAATTAATAGCATACCTCAACAAATACGTTAACTTCAAAACGAAAACCCTCCTTCAAACAATATATACAAACTTCACATTGATTTCTTTCATCGTGCTCACCCGAACACTACTATGTCCAGTTAACACACCTTGCATGTCCTAGATAGAAAGATAACAATGCATCAATAATTGCACCGAAAATATTTATAGCTTCGCTCAGATATTGTATTTGGTAGCCATGCCAAAATCAAGACTAAAAAATAACCAAGGTAAAAAATGGAAGAAACATTAGAGAAACACGTGTGATGATAACTGTTAGGCTCAGATAGCAAAGTCACTAAAAAACACGGTCACAGTTTATGCTACCCGGTTTTTACAACTCAAATCGACCTAGCAATCCCCAACAATATATATGTTGGAAATCGCTTAAAGTTTCGGTCATATGTAAATAGACTAGGTCATTTTTTATATTGGGCTTGTATGTTTGTTTAAGAGGCCCGCCCATGAAGCAAGCCCATGGGAGGCCTACTACTCTTGTAAACGCTATATATAGCACCTCCTACCATTGTAGGAGGTGTTAGTTCTAGTAGATTTTCTAGTGTTCTTATTACTTTCTCTTACTAGTTCCTTCCACTCTCTACTTTCTTTCTTATTATTTCTCTCTCTAAAACATCATACGAAGTGTATCAATGAAAGAAAACGTGACCTAACATGTGGTATCATCGCCGAAAGATGGTTTAGATTGTGGTTGTGTGAATTGAAGCCATGCTTTGTACTTTTACTTTTATTTAAAAAGCTTCACGCTTTTCTTATTTTCTTTGTAAAGTCTTGCTTCTAACACTTGCTACCTCATACTTTGGATAAACTTTGAGGTGTCTATTGTGCTTAGAAACAATATCTCACAAGAAAGTTCAAAACTTTAAGGTTTTTTAGTCGTATTTTTAACTTAAACGAGTGGTTTTATTTCAAGTTTCTTTATTTCACATTTTTACCATCAAAGTTTGATACTTTATTAAAGATAAGTGTTTTAAAGAGATTTGTGACAAAAACCTTGAATATCTTTAACTTTAGACGAAGTTAGAAGATTTCAAGTTTCTTTTCAAAACCCTCATCCTTCGATTTTTTTTTAAAACCCTTTTTCTTCGAGTTTTATTCAAACCCTTAACCTTTGACTTTGGATAAAGTTAGGAAGGTAGTTTTAAAGTTTCATAATTCTTCGAGTTTGGATAAATTCGAAGGAGCTTCGAGTTTCTAATAAAGACCTACATTCTTCGACTTTGGATAAAGTTGAAGAAATTCTTTGAGTTTTTGTGAAACCACTAAAAGCTTCAAGTTTATTTTCGAGTTTCTTAGCTTGGAGTTTCTAGGGCTTCGATTTTGTGTCTTCGAGTTTCTACTTAAACTTTCAAAACTTTCAACTTTTAAAAGAATTAAAATTTAACTAATCACAATCACACATCTAAATTATCTACAAGATCCAGTTCATTTTTACACATAAGTTAACAAAGATGACTAATCAACAACTCCCACCATATTTTCCTCAATAATTCCCTCAACAATATCCTCAACCATACCCTCAACAATACCCTCATCAATAACCACAACAATAATCACAACAATACCCCCAACAATACCACAACAATGGTACCCTCAACAATATTATCTATGAAGCAGGATCAGATTCCCGTCCTCCGATGCTTTCTTCTGGTAACTACACTCAATGGGCTAGCAGATTCTTGAGTTACCTGTACTACAAGAAACCTCATGGGAAATATCTAAGGCAAGTTATCAATGATGGTCAACTCAAGCTACCAACTGTTACCATTGACGGAGATGACACTCTTGATCCACCAAGACTTGCAACTGTGAAAATCATTGAAGAAAGTAAGCTATCTGAAGACGAAAGGCTACATTATGAAGCAAATGGAGTTGGTATGCATCATATTCCACTTTGGATACCAAACAAAATCTATCGAAGCATTGAATCTCAGAAAAGTGCTAAAGTAATGTGGGAACATGTGCATCTTCTAATGGAAGGCACTTATCTGAACCAAGTAGACATGGAATCTAGATTTTATCATACTTTTTACAAATTTAAAGCTGAACCCGGAGAATCATTAGAGTCTTACTATCATCGTTTCACGAATATTGTCAATTATTTGGAACGAAACATGATTCATCTACCTCATATTGCTATTAACACCAAGTTTTTTTTATCTCCTTAGGACCAGACTAGGATCGATATGTGACTTTTGTTCGTCAAGTCAAGGAGATTCACAATGTCAAGTATTGATTATTGTTTGATTATCTGAAACCAGTGTTGCAAAAATCGGCCGAATCGGCCGATTAATCGATAATCGGCCATACACCTTGTAGAATTTTGAAAATCGGTCAAAAAATCGGCCAGTTAAAACAATCGGCCAAAAATGGGTAAAAAATCGGCCGAATCGGTCAAAAATTGGTCGAATCGGTCAACTTAAAAAAAAATAATTTCACTTATGACGCACAATGGGGATCGTTTATTTCACTTATAACGCATAATGAGCCTCATAATCGAATTTGAGCCTTTTATTGAGGTTTGAAAATATAGTAGGCTTGAATCGCTTAAGATCTTTAGTTTGGTCTAAAAACCCAAAACTTGCAGGAAATGCCAATACGATTAATCACCGATTAATCCCGCCTTGACCGATTACTCGCTGCAGGGTGGTCGACCTAGGGGTGTTAACGAGTCGAGCTTTTATCGAGCTACTCGAGTTCGAGCTCGTTTAACTCGATTCGAGCTTTCAAATAATCGAACCTCGATTCGAAAGCTCAAACAAAGATATTGCTCGATTAGTTAAACGGCGAGCTTTAAATAACTAATATTCACTGCCTGCTCGATAACTCGCTTACTTTCGAGTCGAACGAGCAAATGAGCTATTTGGGTTAACGAGCCAACGAGCCTATCAAGCAAAACATTAAAAGTTTTAAACATATACTTTTAAGTTTTCTTACCTTTAATACTATTAGTTTGAACTCAAACCCATGTAATAAACTTGATTGGTAGAATTAAAATAGCAAAGCATGCGAATTTTAACTCTCTCATCCCATGTGTGTTACCCATTTCTTTTTTATAAGGCTTGTCGCAGTGGGAGGTTGGCACATCGGTTAAGGCCAAAATACACACCCTCTAATCGATCTTGAATTCGGTTGTCACCATTGTGGAACTTGGGTTGGCACATCGGTTGTGTGTGGCAAAATGGCATATCGGGCGGTTTTCCAACCGATGTGTATTTATTGTTTGTGTCGAGATTAAATACATTTTTTAAAAAATGACCGTTTGGTCAATTAAACTAAAAAAAAAATTCAAACCCATTTTACCACTCTATAAATACCCACTTCACCTCAAACACAATTCACCACTCAACATTTCTCATCTATATTCAATAAACCATTCTAACTAAATACCCACCGAAACACAAATTTTAATATGTCGTCATTCGAGCATTTATTCGGTTCTTCTTCGCCTTCCGACGAGGAAGAAGTTTTTAGTGAGTTTGTGGAGTTTGCAGATTTTGCTTGGAAGGCTTACAAAGCATCACGCCAAAAACCGACGAAGGTACATATAGGGATCATGAGGGTGCTCATAATCGTTTAGCGGATATCTCTAAAACCCGCAGCCGACGAAGAACATTCTCTCGGCGATTCCGTATGAGCCGAGCTATTCACGAAATTGTTGAGAGATAACCATCACTCTACTTATTTTCGACAAACCGCCGATGCTAGAGGCGCATTCGGTATTAGCCCGTTGGTCATGTACCGCCATTCACAAGGGATACGCGCCGCCTCGATTCTCTAGACGAGACTCGGCAATTGCTGCATCCACAGCCCGTGAATGTCTTCGTAAGTTTGGCGAGGTTATCATGGAGTATATGGTCGTGTATTTCCGCGCCCACGATTCGACTTGAAAGAATATATGCTCATCACGCATAAGCACGGCTTTCCGATGATGCATTGATTGTACAAGTTGGGTGGGAGAATTGCCCATAGTGAGAGCTCAACATTGTAGGGGTGATCACGGGCCACATCCATTCATTTTGTTGGAAGCGACGCTTCCCGGATTTATGGATTTGGCATGCGCTCTTTGGTGTCTCCGAATAACGACGTAAACGCTTTACGCCGCTCACCGCTTTTCAATGATATCAAATCCGGGAGAGCAGCAGACCTGAGTTTGAGGCTAACGATGTGGCTTATAAAAGGGGATATTATCTCACCGATGGATATATCCACAATGGTCCGTTCTCATGAAGTCTATTTCAAATCCTCCCTACTGACGTCGAAAAGATGTTTGTACAAAGAGATACGGCCGCAAGAAAGATGTGGAACGCTTTTGGTGTGTTGAAGAAAAAGTGGAAAATGCTTAAAGTTCCCGCTTTATTTTTTAGAAATGATATCCAAGATATTATGTATACATTTATCATATTACATAATATGATCATCCAACACAAGCAGCTGATATGTCCTACATGGTTTGAAAATGAGGACACCAAGATCATGATCCCTTAAGAACGCATGCGTAATCAATGGTGGTTACTTAGGAGCTAATGGACTCAACAACTCATCAAAACTTAAAATCTGATTTGGTCGAACACATTTGGAGAAATCGTTACATCATGTCGGCAGTTGAATCAAGTCGATAGTGACGAAGACGAAGACGATGAAGAGTTTTTGTAATGTTTTAACGTTATTTGAATTTCATATTGTAATGTTTTTTTAATTCAGTAGTGTAATGTTTTTTAATTTCAGTAATGTAATGTTTTTATTAATTTGAATGAAATTTAAATTTAATGTTAAAAATGTTTGAATTAAAAAAAAAAAAAAAATTCTGTCGCCGACCGGCATCCGGTTATCCTGCGCCGAGAGAAGAGAAAAGTGGACGCTAGATTGTCTGTGTCGCCCGTGGTTGCACGGGACTAGCCTAACTCCCTTATTTCCTTTCTTTGTTTCCTCGTCGATGTGGGATTAAAGACACTTCACTTTTGCATTTATAATGATGCATAAAAATTCTACAATGATAATCTCGTATATATAATTATGTACGCAAAAGATTATAAGCTATTACTAAATCAAATCCAATATTAAATATATGTGTGTCAACTAAATAAATCATATAATCAATTTAATGTTAACTAAATTTACCCATTAACTAAATACTAATCTATACTTTCGAGAGTGAAAGCTTAAGAAAACTATATATAGAAACCATAAACTACTATTATTATTATTATTTTCGTTTATAACTCATGAGCCATATAGTTTTCATCAGGTTTAAATCGTTCAATCCTTAAATTCTTAAACTTTTATTATTTTTGTTTATAACTCATAATATTTTTTTATCTCTACAACTATTTACCTATAAAATCTCGATACTATGCACATATATTTCGTCAAATCTTAATATATAAGTAAACTATTAGCGTTTGAAATACAATAGTGCAATCTAAAACTTAAACAATTTTTTTAATTTTTAACACAACTTTTGTTAATTTATTGTAGATAAATCAAACTATAATTGTTCCTTTCGGCGACATTTAATTTTTGAACACAAAAATTCGAGTTTAAATTCTTATTAGAAATGAATTAAAGAATTTACTATGATTTTTAGTAGACTATCAAAGTTGAAAGACAAAGTTTAGTGTTCTCCTCACTTTCTTATACACAAATCAAAATTATGTGTTTAAGTAAGAACTATGCTAACGCTTCAAAAATGTTTAAGGACTTAGTAAGAGAAGTAAATGCTTGTAAATGCTAACACAAGTGTACGAGATAACATTACCTTTACAATAGTCTTTTATATAGACAACTTGTAAAATATGTCCAAATTTCTTACTTTAAGGTACAATATGTGAAATGTAAATTTATTTGATATTCGATGAAATCAAACATGACATTTATGTATTACTTACTTTTCTCATATTTGTCTCTACGAGTTTAGTCGAGATGAGTCATGTGTTGAAATATGTGATTTCAAATGCAATTACCATGTCACACACATAAATACACACAAACAAATGACACACATGATAATATGCGTTTATTCACACCTACATACCACACATGACTTATTTCTTTAGACTATCCTTTCAATACTTAGATTTAGACGACATGCACTTCGAATCTACCTCATTATTCCTCCGCAGGAACGATCAATCTCCCGACTTACCAATACTACACTACAATTGTTAAGTACAATCGCATAGATAATTGTAAAACTTAGTGTGTTGCAACCCGACGCGTCAAAACTTGTCCTTTTTTCGCATGCGTCGTTGATCGAGTTAGATCATTAGAATGAATAGCTGAAAGTAATCATTCGACTATACAAGTTAAACATTTATAGTGACCTTTTAGCCAAAAGATGAGATTGAACTCATAACCTATTTAATTAGAAGTCATCCTTGACCGGAAATAGACATATGCGATAGAGAAGTGATACCATTAGAGCAATGCTCCGATGATTGTGTTATTACTTTTATAATTACATTAATTAAGTATTTCATAGTTATCTACAAAATACTACAAAAGTATATACTAAATGTGATAAACAAGAATAGTAACATCAGCTCATAGTCTTAAAAGCCACCCATTGAACTAGTCTTAAAAACCGTTACTTTTACACCATGTGCTTATTTAATGCTTGAAACTAAAATTCAATATTTACTTACAATTACAAATTTTTTTATTTTGTATTTTATAGTTTGGTGTTTATTTATTAATTTAATTAATAAGTGATAATAATCTAATGAATAGTTTTTGATATTTTATTATAAAATTAAAAAACTTTTTAATGTAATCATTAGCTATTAAATACTTGTATGTGTATAACTTTATCTTACTTTAGTTTTAAAATTAGAAAAATATAAAAATATAATGATACTTTTTCTTTTCTAACTAGAAAAACTTAGACAAAAATAAATAAATAAATAAACTTTGAGAATATCAAAAGAACAAGAGAAATCAGAATATAAGAGTGACATGACTAGTAAATTTATCCCACATCGCTTGAAGAGAAAAAACTCTATATAAGCAAAGCCCCCACCATATTATGAAACTTAATTAAGCTATAGATGTTATAAAATGTTAATTGTGTGCTCCTAAACAAGTTTTTTTGAGCTTATAAGTTATGTAAACTTTAGTTAGAGCATTAGAACAATTTTTATAATTGTAAACGAGCTTTCGAGCTCAAGCTAATAAACGAGCCTATCGAAGTTCATCATTTATCTGAACATATTAAGCTTGAAAGTTAGTTTATTATAAGAGTAAAAAATAGTTATAAATCTTAACGAGCGAGCTCGAGCTCGAACAACAAAAAATATTCGAGTTCGAGCTCGCCAATTTACAAAAGTTTATTCGAGCTCGTTTGCTCGAACCGAGTAGTTAATAAACGAGCCTAGCTCGTTTAGGTCAAAACTCGACTCGGCTCGGATCGTTAACACCCCTAGGTCGACCGCCCGACTACTGATTCACGATTTTTGCAACATTGTCTGAAACATCACCAACCTGAAATTGAGAATTGCTGCAAAGAAGTTGATTCAGCCATCATCTCCTCGTAATTCACTAGCACTGATAGCATAGAGTCATACTATACCATTACCCTACCCACAATAAAATCATGCATACATCCAACAGCAACAACACTTTGCTTATCCTTCACATTTCAACTTTGTTGCCAAGGACCTCAGGAACAAATGTATTATTCTCAAGCCACCGATAATTCTTTCGATAACTTACAATAGGGAATGATGCTACTTACTAAGGCATTTTCTACGTTCTCCACACAAACAAACAATCATCTCAGAACTTCGTCTAATCTTAAAAATCAAGCAGTTGTGCAAGGTGGAAGGGTGGAGTGCAAGGTAGGAATAAGGGAAATTGCCAAAGGTTGCTTTCAGGAAATGCTGGGAATATGGGTTATGCTGGTGATAAGTCCTAAATTGTTGAATATTTATCACATGATTATTGCTTATATATTTCATGTTTTTATCTGAATTGTTACTTAATTGCCTAAGTTTTCCAATTTAAGTGATTATTGAGCAATATTACAAAAGATACAAAAAAAGACATGATTTGGAGCTGATTTTGATGATTCTGTATGCAAGCTGTAAAAGAGCATACGACGTAAGTAACTTTGGTCATACGCCTTATTGAAACCTGGAAGAATTCACTAAATCTTGGTAAATATTGAAGAAGACAGCGCATCCTACAGTCAAAGCCCAAGTCAACCATTGAAATATTACGGTTTATGAAACTCTGGCCATACGTCGTAATGAAGATCTTATCCCCCATCCAAGTATATCAAAGATTTGAAGGTTACGGCGTAACTCATCTCAAGATTACTCCGTGTTTAGAAGATACACAGAATATGCTTGGAATATGCTTTCTTCGTCAGCAATTAAGATATCTAGATTATGCCGTATTCCTTATGGGTTACGCCGTAATCATGCCCCGACAGAAGACTATAAATACAAGCCTTAAACGGGAGATTTCAATATCTTTCACTCACCACTCTCAACCACAGCCGAATTTCACCACTTCAAGGCCCCAAGATCAATCCAAAGAGTTAGGATAACAAGGATAGAAAGTATCGTATTATCGCATTGGGTTTAATCATTCGATTTACATATCGATTTCATTATGATTTCCATTTGTATATCATTTGAATTATCTCTTTATGCTTTTGCATACATTATCGGCTAACACCCTTGGGTGTTAGCCATGTTAATGAATATTCTATGATAGTTATTTCCGTTTGTTTAGAGCTTATGTTTAGTAATGCTTAGTTTATGTGTTTATTGTTCAATAAGTGCTCGTTTATATGTTTGAGTAGTTTAAGTCTAGTATTACATGGACCACATGGGTATTAGATGTATATTATGAGACACTTAAGTTAGCATAGTGCTCTTCTCGCATGGACCAAGTGGGGAAGGGTAGGTAGCGCATAGACCAAGTGGGTACCATAAATAAATCACATAGACTAGTTGACAAGACTTTATGCATGCTTGTAGTTCGATAGGTGCATGGACCAAATGGCCTAAGAGATTTCATGTATAATGGCTAGATGCATGGACCAAGTGGTCTAGTATAAGTTAATAGGAGTATGGTAGTATTGTATGGACCAATGAGATACTCCCACATATCCTGTTGTCACCAGTACTTTACAATTAGATCATTGCACTGATAAACGGATGACTAGAATGGAGTAAGATTAACATGGCTAGCATTTCCTTCTCTTAATTGATCACAATCGTAGTAAAAATTAGTTTAATTTATCTTTTTATGTTTTAGTAGTATAATTAATCAAAACAATCAAAACCCCTTTTAACTTGTAAAACTCACTAGACCAAACATAAGCGTACTATTCCTGATATCGACCACCCCGCTGGCTACATCTGATTGGGTACACTGCTCGTGAAAGTGTGTATTTAAGGTATAATTCCGGAAATTATAAATGTAAAACTTGAATATAAAAATACCTACAACAAAACACACATCAAGTTTTTGGCGCCACTGTCGGGGAATAGTTTAGTTTTAGGTTAATTTAGTGCATTTTGTTTTTTTGTTAGATTAGTTTTTTTAAGCCGTCTTCTGTCTCACGGTTGGTTTACGTCGTATTCACTTCCATTGGATACGGCGTATTTCTTTATTCTCAGTTACGATGTATTGCTTTCTAGCATACGACGTAATCGTTGCTGAAACAGATTAGTTGTCTTAGTTTAATTTTCATTTTCTTTTTATTTTCAATTTTCATTTTTGATTAATTAAACTGTTAGTTTTAGTTTTCATTAAAATTTTCTATAAGAAAAAACATATTTTTTTTAAAATCATCATTATTTATCTTTACGGCGTATTAATTTATTTTGATATGGCGTAACGGTTTTAATTCAGTATACGTATTGTTTTAAGATTGATTACGGCATATACGATTTCCTGTATACGGCGTATTAGGTGAACAATAATACAAAAATATTCTTTTCATTTTTTTAGGTTTATTTCTTTCTTTGATTGTTTGTACTAATGAAACTTGTTTTGTTTCAGATTAAGTATGAAAATTGTTTCGCAGGAGAACAGATTCAAGAAAATTGACATCATGAGAATCGATCCTGATGTGTTGACTTATGAAACACCTATGCGAAAAGCATTTGATGAATTTATGAAATTGTGCTCTATCGATGAAGAATTATTCTCTCACGAGATCGTGTTCAAAAAACTTATGAAGAATGGATTTATGAATGGCAGCAAATGCATTGTAATGGAAATCCATGGGTGGACGATCATGAGACTAAGAGTGAAAGAAAAAATTCATGGGGATAATGGCATGCTAATGAGACTTGCTACCGTATTGAGCAAACTGATGAACATTTTAATAATCAGTTTGAGTATGTCAGGCTAGAAAATAAAGATGAAAAATTCAAGGCAAACTGAATAAAACTTATGGAGAAGATTGCATTATGGATGAAGTGTACAAAAAGAAGTTGCAAGAAACCTGGTATTGGGAAAATTGGGATAGATAGAGTGAGGAAGAACCAATGGATGATAATGAGCAAAATGATTTGGAGGAAAATCATGTTCAAGCCTTCAATCCTTATGACACCACATTTGAAGAATTGTTCGAACACACTTATGGAGCAAATGAACACCTTAATGGAAGAACTAAAGCTAGATTTTGGTTCTTATGGAGTGAATTGTATCAGAATGGAGATATGGGAACTGAAGAAGACCTCGACGATCTACAAGAATGCTTTGAACCAAAGTCTGAAGCGTATTATGTGGATCCAGATGAAGAGATATACAAACAAAGAAGGTGCTTGTTGGGAATGCCCTACAAAATCCCTCCAGTCATAGTAGAGAAATATGAAGTCAATAGATATTTTTTGAGTACTGGAGAGCAGTATGTGATCATGAAGAGCACCAGATGGAAGGGAATGCCAAGGACCAAAGATAATGTCGCAAAGGTATTTCCGAGAAATGACTGATCTAAAGGGTGATGGAGCATTGGTGACAAGAGCAACGTAGAGCGGAAGAGAGTCGAACTTTAATGACTCAGAAATAACCAAAAGTACTTAACGGGAGACAGCCTGGAATGTTTTTCTGTTTTTCTTTTCTTTTTAGGATTATGTCTGTCTAGTAGATACGATGTAACCACTTCTAATTACAGCGTATTCCACTCTCATATTTCGTACTTTTGTTTATTTATGCATTTTTTATTTTATAAAATATTTTTCAGAACTTTGATTACGGCGTATTCCTGTTTTGGGATACGACGTACTCAAACCCTTATTTGTACTTTATTTTCCATACAGACTGTTCAATATGACGTATCTAATCTAAAGGATACGGCGTATGAACAATAGTCTGTGTTACATCACAAATATAGTTTTTATCCTAGCTTGACCATTACGGCGTATCCAATTAATGGATTACGCCATTACAGTCTGCAGATCTGGACGTGACCTTCTTAATTTTTTTTATAACGCTCTAATCATTATGAAAGTAGTTTTCTGCTTTTTTTATTTATGTTTACAAGTCTGATCGATATGATAGATGATGGTGTATATATTTGCTGATAGTCTACGTACTGCATAGCCATGTTGGAATACAGGCCAGCTTACGCACAAGAAAAGAAAAAGTTGCTTGCATTCTTACCATGGAAAACCAATCCGAGCAATATCAGAGGAGTTTTCAGTTTCTAATTCTACCCTATTTAATTTTATGTATTCATTTCTACAACGAGGGCGTTGTACAATTCAAGTGGGGGGAGGTAGCTAGAATTAGAACTTTACTTGTCATATTCTACAAAAATTGACTAAAAATGGCTAAAAATTAAAAAAATTCACATGTTTTTCGTAGATCAATAGTAGCATAACCCACACAGAATTACATTTGATACTGTTTGTGAGGATTGAAACCTTTCCGTTGTCACTATTTTACCACAAAAATATGTGTGTGCCGGTAGACTAATGTAGACTTTAGAACTTGGCTTGGTATATGTATTCGAAACCACCAAAATGAGCATTACATTGAGAAAACTTGGTGTAATCGACTTTAATCAACGTAGGAGGTAAAATTATTAGGATTCACCCAAATGACCCATGTCGTTTGCATATGTTTGTTTATCAGCTAACTACACTGGTTAGTTGACCACCTGTTTAAACCCTTTGTTACTCTCATCTATAAAGTAAGATACCCCTAGTATAACCTGTTGATCCTTTCTTTTTCCTTTGTGCCACCATTAAATGTTTTGTTTTGTTACAACTTTACATCTTAGCCTACCCTGTAGATTTAAGTCCATTGTTTGGTTGCTAGTTGCTACATGTATCTCGTGTATTTCCTGTGTTCGTGTGAGTTTTTCGTTCGATTCTTTTCTAGAGAGACATTGGTTGGGAAAATTACACTATGCATTGGGAATGTGAAAGTATGTAATTGTGTGATACCCTTGTACTACTACTTTCACTAGTACCCTTCTAATACTACTTTCACTAGTTTTTATTTTATTCGGATTTTTATACGTTCACGAGTATCATATAATGGAGTATTATTGGTGAAATGGTAAAGTAATGTACCATTAGTTTAATTTTGAAGTTTATTTCAGTTTAAAAAAATGAAACAAAAAAATGTGAATTTCAGTATATTTAGTTATAAGTGGTACGTAGTATAAACTACTTATTGTTAGTGTACAGTTGTCGTAACTTTGCCACTATTATTGTATATTTTTGGGATCTTATGGGGTTTGTAATTAGGGATAGCCAACTTGAATAATTTATGATGTTGATTGAGGTATTTTTGATTCTTATCAGCGTGTCACTAAATCCTGTGTTTTCGGTGTTAAAGCATGAGTTAGTCAATGATAGATGTCCCGTTCGGGTTTGTGGTAAGCTAGTAGCTAGTAGCAATTGGTTGTGTCGGATTTAATCTATTTTTTTGTTTATTTTTAATTTACACCAATTATAAATGTTCCCATGCCTTATCATACCCTTATTTATTCTTTATCTAACATTTGATTTCTTTGAGATTAGGAATCGAGCAATCTCGAGTATCATGGTGGTCGTTATCATCATGTATAAGTGATTTTGTTGACCTTTTTTATGTATTATTATTGGAAAAAATTGTATTATTATTGGAAAAAATTATAAGAATAAAAAACCCTTGAGCCTTCATATTTTAACCCATTTTGCCTTTAAAATTAGTTATTGTCCTACTCTCTAGTGGTGGAGATGTGTATCATTGCCAAGCCTATGATAGAATACTCACCACGACTGTGCAAATGAGTGTACCACTAAATAGACATCCTAGATTAGTTATGAGAGATGAGCGAATTTCATTTCTAATTTCGTGAGGTGTTATGGTTATGCACTATTGGTTAAGTTAATTATTTTGATGCTTAATTCCTTAACTACAATTTTTGATATTTTTCTAATTATTTAATCTAGAGTCTACTTGAGGACAAGTAGAAGTTAAGTGGGGGGATATGGGATAAGTCCTAAATTGTTTAATATTTATCACATGATTATTGCTCATATATTGCATGTTTATACTGAATTGTTACTTAATTGCTTAAGTTTTCCAATTTCAGTGATTATAGAGCAATATTACAAAAGATACGGAAAAAGACATGATATGAAGTTGATTTTTATAACTTTGTATGCAAGCTGTAAAAGAGCATTCGGCGTATGTAACTCTGGCCATACGCCGTGTTGATACCCGGAAGAATTTACTAAATCTTGGTGAATATTGAAGAATACCTCAATTTGAAGTTTCTAAGAAGTTTGCCTTCAGAGTTTCAAACCAATGTTACTATCTGGGAAAACAAAACAGACATAGAAACAATGAAGCTCAATGATCTTTACAACAACTTCAAACTTATTGAGCAAAGGTTGAAGAAGGCAGAGAAACTTGGTACAAGCTCTAGTAGCTTGGCATTGTTGTCAAATTCTATTGATGGTGATGATTGATGAAAGTGATGATGATATTGCCACTATAGGTTCTAAAGTTTCCACTGGTAATGTTAATGTTACCACCGCAGGTTCAAAGAAGAAGGTTGCTAGTATTGGAGATCCTACCTTTTATGCTTTTATCTCCACAAAAGTTGATGGCTCTGTCTTAACTCATGAAGACATAGAGCAAATTGATGAAGATGACTTGGAGGAGATGGATATAAAATGGCAGATAGCTCTTCTTAGCATAAGGGCTAAGAAATTCTACAAGAAGACTGGCAAGCCTATCCACATTAATGGTGATGATATCTGCAGCTTTGATAAGAAGAAAGTGGAGTGCTTTAACCGCCACAAGTTTGGACATTTTGCTAGAGAATGTAGAAGACCAAAGACCAAGGACAACAGTCTACTTGGTACAAGCAAAGAAGGACCAACTGTGGAAGAACCAAAGGCAATAGGCTATTGATGGTGTGACCTATGATTGGAGTTTCATGGTGATGAACAAGAAGAAGAACATTAGATCTGCTCTTGTTGCTCTTGAATTTGCTCTCATGGCTTTCTCGATTCGAGGTACAAAACTTTGATAGTTGTTCTAAAACATGTAGGGTCATGCTAAAGAAGTTGAAAGACTTAATGATTTGTACTCTAATGAAAGGCAAGAATTATATATTGCTAATTATATTGTGGCTAATCTTAGGAGAGCTATGGCGGTATTAGAAAAGCAAATAGAGCACTATCAGGCAAATGAGTCAAATTATAATGATGATATGATTCTTCTTAGGAGAGAGGTAGAACATACAACTAACGTGAATGAAGCATATCAAAAGGAGCTTGAAAAACTCCAAAAGAAAATTGAAAATGTCAATTTAACTTTAGACACATGTTATCATCAGTCTAAGTCAATTGATAAAATTTGGAATGCTCAAATATATAATAATGCTAAGTCCGGTATGGGTTATATATCTGCGCCTCCACCACTAAGAGGTGTTCCATCACCTCTAGGTATAGATTTAGCTCATACAGGTTTAGAAGACTTTAAGGAACTTGAAAGAGAATATGGTCCTTTAAAGGACATAGTGGTGAAGAGTGAGGAAGAGAGTAAGCTTGATAATGATGTTTTTGAGAGTGCTAGTGACTCATCAGTTGTTGATGAGAATGTTAAAAAGAATGTAAAGACTACTATCCCAAAAGTTGTTAATCTTGTTAAAGAGGAACCTAGGAAACCGGTTAATAAACCTAGACCAAGCTGTGGGTATCTTTGAGATGTTAAGGAACAAGCCTACAGCTCCTAGGGGTAACCATAGGAGTTGGAATCATGTTAAATCTCAACAACTAGGTAGTGATTTTGTTATGAACAATAAGGCATGCTATATACCGTGGTAGTTTTGATCATTTACATGCTTATTGTGACTATCATGTTGGGAGAAGGGGTCTATGGGTATAAAAGGGTGGAGACTAACAGGTATCAACATAATGTACACCTAATTCTAATTGCAAAATGGTCCCAAGACCAGTTCAACTTAGAAGTGGCCTCAAAACACTTGCCAGCGCAAAAAGCTGTTAACACTGCCACTTTCCTAAGTCACATGTTAAAAGTGCAAACACCAAAACAAGTTTTACAAAATTTGCACAAACAGGAAAAAGAACATTTCAAGCTAAAAAGGTTAATAATAACCAACGGTGGGTACCTAAAAACCAGCAGATTACCACTTTGCTCATTCAAAAGTTACCACCTGCAGGGTTTTTAATAAGAAAAGGGGGACATGGGCAATCCGTGAAGGCCTCAAACGTTGGGAATGGAAACATAAAGGAAGTACCTCTACAACCAATCCCAATGGTGTATCAATGACCTTTGATAGATTTAACTATATTGATACGAGGCGGATCCAAGTCAATCATGGCTTAGGACCCTAAAAGAAACTAACTCTTTACTCTTATGTGGAGGAACATCCAAGGTCAAAAGGTCGATCAAGGATATACAGATAGTGGGTGTTCAAGGCACATGATTGGCAACAAGTCCTATCTTTCAGATTTTGAGCATTATGATGGACAGTATGTCAACTTTGGAGGTGGTGTAAATGGAAAAGTTCTTTGGTAAAGGTGTTATTAAAACTGGTAACTTGGACTTTGAAACTATGTACTATGTAAAAGAGCTTAAGTACAATCTTTTTAGTGTGTCACAAATGTGTGACAAGATGAACAATGTTCTTTTTACCAAAGATATGTGCTTTGTTCTTTCTAAGGACTTTAAGATGCCTGATGAAAGTCATATTCTTCTTAAAGTTCCTAGAAAAGGCAATCTCTATAGCTTTGATATGAACAACATTGTAGCTAAAGATGATTATGCTTGCTTGCTTGCAAAGGCCACGATGGATGAATCCATGTTATGGCATAGAAGACTTGGTCATGTTAACTTCAAAACCATTAACAAGATTGTCAAAGATGGTTTAGTGAGAGGTTTACCTCAGAAAAGATTTGAAAATGATCAAACCTGTGTGGCTTGTCTTAAAGGCAAACAACACAGAGCTTCTTGCAGTTCAAAGTTGGTTAACTCTATTGCTCACCCACTTCAAATGTTACATATGGACTTATTTGGTCCTACATCCGTGAGTAGCTTGAATCTTAAGAAATATTGTCTTGTGGTGGTGATGATTTTAGCAGATTTACATGGGTTTTCTTTCTTGGAACTAAGGATAAAACAACTGGCATCCTCAAGATATTTATCACGTAGTAGAAAACCAATATTATATGAAAGTTAAAATCATTAGGTGTGACAATGGAACCGAATTCAAGAATAGAGTTATGGATGAGTTTTGCAGAAATAAAGGTATTAAAAGGGAATTTAGTGTGGCTAGAACTCCTCAACAAAATGGTGTTCCTGAGAGGAGGAACATGACACCGATAGAAGTCGCTAGAACCATGTTGGCCGATTCCAAATTGCCAATTACTTTTTGAAGCGATTAACACTTGCATGTTATGTGCAAAACTGGGTTTTAGTGGTAATGACAAAGAACAAGACACCTTATGAATTGTTTAGGGAAAGACCACCTACCCTTGACTTCATGAGACCATTTGGGTGTCATGTATCAATTCTCAATACCATTGATTATCTGGGCAAGTTTGATGAAAAGGCTGATGAAGGGTATTTTGTTGGGTATTCCATGGTTAGTAAAGCTTTTAGAGTATTCAACTTAAGAACCCAAAAGATTGAAGAGAATCGGCATGTTGAGTTCCTGGAAAACAAAGTCAATGTCAAAGGCGGTCCAGAAAGACTGTTTGATCTTGATACTCTAACAAATACTATGAACTATGTGCTTGTTTCTCAGAGGAACATCTTCTTTTGATTTTGCGGGGTTCGAAGAGTTTCTTGATGATGATGAACCAAGCAAAGAGGATCAGATGATCAAGATGAATTCTCTACCTCTTTGGGACTATGCGGATAATAATGATATCTTGGCTGGAGAGTTGCTCATCCTTCTAGTGATTTGGAAAAAGAAGGAAATAGTAATTTGCATCTTGATAATTATGAAAGCGGTGGAAATTGATTCCATTGTTCAAAAAAGTGTTTCCAGCAACACCGATGTGGGAATCACCACTCCAGTTACTATAGAAGCTCAAGCCAATGATGTTGAAATTTCAAATATGCCAAGTGAGATTGCAGTTCCTCGACTCCCCACATTCTATTCATAAATCACATCCTCTTGAAAATGTGATTGGGGATGTCTATTCACTTGTAAAGACTAGAAGACAAACAAAGTTGCCTGATGTTCATGGATTCATAAGTAAAATATATGAATCTAAAATACATGAAGGCAAGAATGAATGTCTATTTATGTGTTTTCTATCACAAATGGAGCCAAAGAATGTTTACAAGGCACTTGAAGATGAAAG
This sequence comes from Chrysanthemum makinoi, assembly GCA_910596185.1. Lineage (NCBI taxonomy): Eukaryota > Viridiplantae > Streptophyta > Magnoliopsida > Asterales > Asteraceae > Chrysanthemum > Chrysanthemum makinoi. Next base: position 235,529,218 of record OU343221.1, read on the forward strand.
TTGGGTGGAAGCAATGCAAGAAGAGTTGCTCCAATTTAAGCTTCAAAAGTGTGCTGTGATTTACCTTCTGGCAAGAAGGTAATAGGTACTAAATGGATGTTCAGAAACAAGAAAGATGAAAGGGGAATTGTTATCAGAAACAAAGCTAGGCTTGTAGCTCAAGGATATACTCAAGAGGAGGGTATTGACTATGAAGAAGTGTTTGCTCTTATTGCAAGGATTGAAGCAATTAGGTTGTTCTTAGCCTATGCATCTTTTATAGGCTTTAAAGTCTATCAAATGGATGTAAAGAGTGCTTTTCTATATGGGCGAGATAGATGAAGTTTATGTCTCACAACCTCCAGGCTTTGAAGACCTGAATATCCTAACAAAGTCTCTGAGGTAGTTAAAGCTTTGTATGGCTTGCATCAAGCACCAAGGAAATGGTATGAAACCTTAACTACATATCTTCTTGCAAATGGGTTTCATAGAGGCAGAGTGGATCAAACTTTGTTCATTAAGAAAGACAAGAATGATATCTTGCTTGTTCAAGTATATGTTGATGATATCATTTTGGGTTCTAAGAACAGATGTGCAAAGATTTTGAGCCGATGAAAGAAGAATTTCAGATGAGTTCTATGGGTGAACTCACATTCTTTTGGGACTACAAGTACTCGAGAAACAGATGGTATTTTCATTAATCAAGATAAATATGTGGTCGAGATACTAAGGAAGTTCAAGTTCTTGATGCAAAGTCATCCAAAGACTCCTGCAGACAAGACTACACATCTACTTCTTAAGGAAAATAGTGGTGAAGCCGTTGATGTGCACATGTATAGGTCTATGATTGGTTCTTTGATGTATCTTACATCATCTAGACCAATATTATGTTTTTGTGTTGTGCCTTGCAAGGTTTCAAGTTACTCCTAAGTTCTCTCACTTGACTGCTGTGAAGAAGATTTTCGGATATCTTAAGGCATTTCCTACTATGGGATTGTGGTACTCGGAGATTCTCCTTTAGATCCGGTTACTTACTCGATAGTGACTATCTTGGAGCTAGCTTGGATAGAAAATCTACAACTGGTGGATGTCAATTTCTTGGCAACATATTAGTATCATGGCAGTGTAAGAAACAAACAATGGTGGCTAATTCTTCAACTAAAGCGAGTATATAGGCTGCGCAGTTCTTTGTCTCAAGTTCTATGGCTTCAAAATCAACTTTCGGACTATGGGTACAATTTCATGAATACCATGATACATATTGACAATAGCAGTACCATTTGCATAATAAAGAATCCTGTTCAACACACAAAGACCAAACATATTGAAATTAGACACCATTTCATTCGTGATTGCTATGAAAAGGGACTAATTCAAGTTGTCAAAATTCATCACCGATGACAACTATCTTTGATTTATTAACAAAAGGCCTTGATGTGGGAAGATTTCAGTACTTGGTAACAAGTCTTGGAATGCTAAATCCATAAATGTTTTTCTAGTGTTGAGGGGAGGTTGTAGGGTAATGCAATTGTTGTATGAGTTTGTATATCAAGTTTTGATGAGGAGTTGGAGTTAAAAGGTGTATATCCGAGATACACAACAAATGGTTATTGATTCACCATGTCTAATACACATAAGAATCAACTAGTCCAACAAGCGGCTCTTGGTAAAGACTTGAAAAATTCGTTTATGGTTGATAGTTTACCAAAAACTATATGGTTATCAACTCACCATATTCTTTATGATAAAGAGTTGGCTAGTCCATAGCAAACGGCTCATGGTAAAGACATATCAAATCCGTTGATAGTGATAGTTTGCTAAAACTATAATGGGAGCAGATTGTGTTTTCTAATGATTTTATTTTCCATTGTTCTTTGAAATTTTTGTGAAAAATTACCACTTTGCTAGTTCACAGTTTCCGGTGTCATTTTACCACTTTGTTGTTTAGCCGTTATATGATTATGCGGTAATTTATTTTTTACTAGCTGTTGAAAGTAACCACTGATAGTTATATATATAGGGTTAAAATTTTAAGTAAATTATCTTCTTTCTATATTATAACTACTTCCTAAGATAATTTTACTTGCATCACTTCTAAACCCTAACCCTATATATCTTTTTCTCTCAATTGGCTAGTCATTACTTCAATTCTTATTGACATAATAATATTTTTCATCAAAAGTTTCTATGGCTTCTTTGAAATTTGAGACGAGCACAACCTAGTGGCCTACCTACAAAAGACTAACGAGAAGAGTGGCACTTTTTCATCAGTTGTGGACTTTCTTCATACCACACATATAAGGTATGCTTTGCTTTTAAAACCACAATCTATATCTCTCAAATCAATCGGTTTTGGACTTCTGGAGTCCATAACACTTGAGATTGGAGATACACATGAAGCAGTGGATGCTCCGAACTTGTAGATGGGGTAACTATTGATGTTATTGAGGCATCCTTGAGGAGAGTACTTCACTTGGATGATCTCAATGGTCTCATCACATTACCTATGTCTGAAATTCATGATACTTTATCATCCATGGGGTATGATACCCTTACGACAAAAGGCTACTTTCAAAAGTGGTTTTGTCCCCAATGGTTATTTTTGATTCATACTTTGTTACATTGCCTTAGTCCTAAGAAAACATCTTATGAGCAATTTAGTTCAACCATGGCTTATCCTTTGGTTTGTCTAGTCAGCGATAAGATTTTCAAGCGGTCCAACTATATTTTTACAAGTATGCAAGGCAATGTACAAAGTAAAACCAAATTTTTAATGTATCCAAGGTTTGTGCAAGCTCATGCTAAATGAATTTCAACTGTAACCTCATACTACTATTTATCAAATCAGTTGCCTAAAGCCTAAAGTTTTTCAAAATTTGAATAAAGATGGCAATATGATTTTTACATCTCTCCCACCCCAAATGCTTGCTAAAAATTTCATCCGAACAAAACACACACATAATTAATGTTCCCAACATTGATTATACCCCACCGATTTCAGAACCTATGAGAGATCTAAACAGACAACTCTCTCATGACAACACAAACAAGTTTACAACCTTATGGTCTAGAACAAGCGGTGGTGGTTCTAGACTTCCACCTAGTCCTACTATGGAGGATTCTGGACCTTTGCCCTATGATTCACCTCTCCCAACAGGTAACATAGTTGGAAGTGCTGAGGGCAGTGGAAACCAATTGGAATTGATGGTTTTGTGTACCAAATTAGCAAAGCAGGTTGAGTCTCTACAAAAGGTGATATGTGCTTAAACACATACCTTTTCTATATCAAATCTGACCCAAAACAACCAAGGAAAAGCCGTTTATTGCTAATATTTGTGGTTTTCTTGAGTTTGTGCTTGTGCAGGTACGGATATGCAAAAAAACACACAAAAAGGAGCTAAATCAGATGTAAATCCGAGCACGAGAGATCAAGAGAGTTTGAGCTGAGCCGGAAGGTTGGGATTGTGCATTTTGGAAGATTTTATTCTATAAGGATGATTTTTGAAGTTTCAGTCAAGTTTGAAGAAATGTCAAGATTAGTCCCTGAGCTTTGAGCTTTTGACAGAAATGATCCCTCAAGATTCAAAATTTACAGATTTCACCCTTGGATTATTTGAGATTGACAAGATTGGCCCTTGATAGAGATTTTCAGAAAGTACACCTTTGGTCCCTTGGAAATCCGAATATACAAGTTTAGTCCCTATATTGCTACTTGGATTACTAACTAGTCCTAAGTCCAAAATCCCTTTATAATAAACCTTGGCCCAATCAATATCCAAAAGCCCAAACCAAATTAAATCTTACCCGCCCAATTATCCTATACCCGGTATACCTAAACCCATTTACCCAATTCGGACCCGAGTCAAACCATTACCCGGTCAAAAGAATCAAAATAATATAAACAACAAAACGCGCCCAAAATACCCCCAATCCCAACCCAGAACCAAGAACCCTAGAATGCCCTTTATCCCAATTAAGCAAATTCACTATCATTAAGGGTATCCCAGGTATACTATCGACATTTATGACATTCTCGACACACGTGATGTCAGGTGCTATCCATATGATACACTCAAATACGCCTTGATTGGTCCTTGATGCGTGGCTACATTGATCCAAGGGTGGATATCAAGTGGATCTGCGTATGATGATCCAAGGGACTGAAATGCTCCAGAGAAAGCACACCAAGCTCATTTTCTAGATGATTCCAAGGCTCAAGCAGTTGCTATATATACCCCTTCATTCCTCTGTTGTAATTTATGTAGTGTAGTGAGAGAAAGTAGATTAGGAGTAGAGTAGTGTATAATTTCTGAGTAGCTTTAGTATTTTTAATGTTTTTAGTTAAACTTCAGTAATTGTTATTTCAATTGTACTCAAGCTTTATTAATACAAGTTTTCTTTTTATTGAATTTTCTTCATAAACCTTTAATTCCTTTATTCCATCTCACTTATTCTTTCAAATGCTTATTTGAGCTTATTTCAAATCTAAGTTAGCTTGTTACTCAGAAATGACACTCAAAACTCTCTGGTCAAACTAAGTCAACATGCTTGATCGAGGAGGTATGGGGTTTGTTTCTTGCTATGGATTTGGATTTTGGTTGATTGTGTTTGAATTGGGTTGTTAATCAGTTAGGTAGTAGTTGTTTTGATCTCCTGTTAGCATGCCATGTTGGCAGGTCCTTTGTAAGTCCATATTTCCATCTCGAGTTGATCGCATTGGTTAATTTGTTCTAGATTTTGTTTAAGCTGTCTTTGAAAATTTGTGTTATTTTGCTATTATAAGTAGATTTTAGTTGTGGTTTTATCTACGCACTTTAGTTGAATTGATTTGTTTTATTATCTTAAAATGCATTATTAGGTAGTGATGGAATTTAGGTTTAATCTTGTAGATCTTTTCATTTAGTTATAATCAGTCATTTAGGATTTAGATTTAGTGATATATTAAGTTGATTTAGTATTTTACTGTCTTAAATCTTCCTTTTAGGCTTATAAATAGTGTTTGGCATTAAGTATAAATTTGTGTTAGAGATTGTTATAGTGGTGGATTTCAGTTGCATTAGTACTAAATAGGTCAGAGTAAGTAGCATAGATCATAATTTTTCATCCTAGGAACACATAAGTCTAAATCACACTCTTACTGCTTTAATTCTCTTATCAGTAGTATTGAGTTGTTCATATCTTGCATTTAGGTGTAAAAGTGGTTAAGATAGCTTTATCTAGGCTCATTCTATCATTTTACATCATTTTCATCCAAGTTAATTAGATTAAAAGTTCGAAAAGTCAAAAATAATTTACATTTACATAAAGTCAAAATACCATCAATATCGGTTTTAGAAACTTTATAGATTTTAAATCGGTGATCATTAGTCCAATTCATTTGAAATTTTGGATTTCATAACTTTAGTTGGTGGTGATTTTCAATATATTTTTAGTTTATTTTTATAAATTTTCTAAAGGAGCTTTTGAAGTGCTTAAACTAGTTGTCATTTTCTGAAAATACCCTGTGCACACTCTCAGCAGTCACTGAGTGTGCACAGGCGTTCTGATGAGCATAACTTGTTCATGTTAGTTATTAATTGGTTGAAACTTGGTACAAGTGTTCTCTGACTGGTATTCTTAAGTTCTCAACTTCTGGTTTTCATGTTAGCTTTTTAGATAAGCAGTTTCATTAGCTAGAACTTAGGGTCAGTTAGCTTGATTTACTCAAAGTTCAGTTGGCTTAATCATTGGCAAATGCTTATTTAGATGATAGGAGTAGATGCAATTAGCTGCTGTAGAGTATTCTTAGTGTTATATAGCTTCTGTAGTAGTTTGGTTCATCATTGTGCTTAATAGCTTATTTTCAAGTGCTTATTGCCCATCGGTTACATCTGACTCTATATTCTTCCACATAGGCTCTTGTTTTTCTATTTTTCATAGCTTTAGAATGTCATTTTAGAATTTCCCTGAATTTTTCATAAATTTTGGTCATTGTTTGGTATTTTTCTTTATTAAATTCAGTTTTAAGCATTTTAAATAGCTTTAATACAATTAATTGAGAAAAAGTTCCAAAAAAATAATTTTTCAATTTTAATAGTTTAAGATAAATATAAAAAGCATAAAAAATATTTTTCCATATTTTTCTCTTTTTATTTTGTATTTTTCACAATTTAAATTAGATAAAAATAGATTTAAATTCATAGAAATTAGGAAAATAATCTGAAAAATATAAAAATAGTTTTGAAAAGTCTTTTATGATATTTTAGATTTTTAAAAGTAATTCCATATTTTTCCCTCTCTTTTTCATAATTTTTAGATATTTAGTTTTATTTTTAAAGTTAATAATTAGTTTTTAATTAGAATAAAATCAAGAAAATTCCTAAAAAATATTTTTAATTCATAAATAGTTTTCTAATATCATTTTTAGAGTAAAAGTAAGTTTATGTTATTTTTAGGATGTAGATTAGACGTAGTCGCTTTTGTCGTTTAGTTTAATTTCAGTATTTGCGTTTTAATGTAGATTTGCGTAATTTGCCTTAGTTCTTAGGATTTCCCGTAGATTATATGTTCCATTTACTTTCTTTATCCCATAGTTTAGAATATATCATATTATCCCCTTCATTATTCAAATCCGATTATCGAGGCGTGAGGTTGGAAATTCCATTCAACCTCGTTGAACGATCTCGGTGCTCAAACCTAATACGTTTGAGTTACCCACATACTACACTTCTTATTATTGGTGATTAAGCCGTTTTAAGCTTCTTCGGTTAGTCATTCACAAGTGGCTAGTTTGTGTGAGCAAAGCTTGGCGTGTTTACATACAAATCAATTTTGGCGCGGGAGGGCTTGTAGCGAGTTTTAGGTATTCCGTCTCGAATCGTGTGCATTTGAAGATCCTTCCCAGGTGAAGTTACCGTCATTTTGTATATATATCTTTTCAAAAATCCAAAACATCTAAAACCTAAACATTCTCCCTAGAGTGTTTACAAAAACCGTAAAAATTATAAAACCAACAAAACAAACCCGAACGTTAATTGTTACGTCGGCTCACCTTGAAGGTTAACCTATACACGGGTATAAGGAAAGTCTTGACATTAAATTGCGATCGAAGAACGATCCACTCTTCGTTCCTTTCATTAGCGTACTTTTGAGAGCTACCGAGCACTTAGATTGGCGTGAAGGTTATAAAAGATTGTGTTTTCAAAATTTCCTTAAAACCCAAAATATTCTTCTTGTATCCTCTTAACCCGATAATTCTTTCCTTTTTACCCTCTATATGTTTAATTCTCATGGATACGATCAATTATCGTCATTGCCTTCATTACCAAAGCGTATGGAAGAGACACAATTTGTTGTTTGAAATGTATATGTGATTGGTGCGAAATAATTGTCGGAATGGATTTTTGATGATATGCGAATTTTATCAATCCAAATCCGATCTCTTCGTCTTTATGCACGGCTAGAACAAAAGAGTGCTCTAATTGAAGAACATACTCCTCCGGTGGGGAAATGGAATATGTTCGAGCGAGTGACTCCAGAGCCTATCACGGAACGGTGGAAATAGCTAACTCTTATCGAGATAATTCTTGACTTATCGACTCTTGTGCATATGGTGCGAGAGGACCGAATATGGTGGGAATTGTCCCGCTTAGTAATGGAAAATCGGGAACCGAGTTTCACCACAATCCTGACTATGAGCCAACCAATTTTCCTAACCAACCTCTGTACTATGAGCCGGAATCATACTCTTGTGAGAGTCTTGTGGTGGTCCTCACCGAGGTTTTCAATGTCAAGTTCAATTTAACAACTCAACCTTTGGTTATGAACCTTACCCTTATTAGTCACAACAATCATCTTTTTGTTGTGAGTATTGTGAGGTCCGCCGCGTTAATTCGATTGTCGGATCACGAGAATCCGATTGTTTACGATCAAGTTCCTTGTAACAATTATGATTATCCTTATAACCCACCTCCACAATACCAAGAAGTTCAACCACCACCTTCTCCATGTTCTAGGAATTTAATCAAAAGTTCAGAGATCATGATTGATCTTAAGAGTCTTCTTGAAAAACCTTCCCACGAAGGAAAAGAAGATCCACCTCGGTGACCTATCGTGATTATTGCATTTGAAGCGCGAAAGTGATCCAACATCGTCCAACTACCTATTATTACGATTGATTACGATGGCGATTATAATCCTCGGTGGCAATCCCACTCCGTTTCGAGCCTTTAATTTCCGACCCTTCCCTCTCAGCGGTTTGAGAAGTGACGTCGTTTTGGAAGAGGTCGATGATCATATTTCTATGAACATCATTGAACCCGTTGATTCTCTCATAATGGGGGATGAGTATCTTAGTACTATTCCGGAAACGGAAGCGTCTAATGTTGAGATCCTTATCCCAAGCCCAAGAGAGTCCAAGTCTGGGGTTGTTGTTGATATTTGTGATGAGCCTTCTCTTGATATTTCTAACGATCATGATGAGATGTTCTCCGATTCCGATGATGATTCTTATGGAGACATCGATTTGTGCGACAATTTACCTTCGAGCGTTCACATAGAAGCGATTTTGAGCGAGAAGAGGAAGAGATTGAGCTTAATGATATTGAGATCGAGGATGAAGCACTACGTCAAACATTGTCAAATGTTTATCTTCTCATTTCTAAGATTGAAGCTTTGAACGATAAATCAAGTTCGCCTCCTATCTCCATTAAAGATAGTGATTTCTCTCCCGAACTTGAGACCTTCCGATTTGATGAAGAGATTAGTGGCAATCCCACTATTGTCGATGTTTATCCTCCGACTCTTGGCGATTCTACTTGAGGTTGATGAGAATAAAGTTTTGAACGATATTTCCGATAATTCGACAAATGACCCAATCATTGAGGAAGCCGACTCATTTCTTGCTTTTGATGACTTGATACCACCGGGTATTGAGGATGTTGTTATGAATGATCCCGAGGGGGATATGATGTTTTTTGATGGACTTCTTGAATCCCTCTCTCATTGAGTCGACCATCCTTTATCCCGTTGAGCCGCGTGAAGACAAGATTTTTAAACCCGGGATATACATTGATGAGCCTTTTGTTAAAATCATTTTTGGATATAAGGATCCTTTCTTGGATGCCTTCATTTGTGAGCCTAAACCTCTTATCTTTTACCATGAGCTCCGTCTTTCTTGGAGTTTTCTCATGTTGATCCGTCATCCTTTCGTCCGCCCGCAAAACCACCGGATGATGGATCTTTCATACATGATATACCTTATCCACCCATTTTCTTCTCCACCCAACCCACCCAGTCTCATTCCTTTGGGAATGAGGACACCGTTTTTGACCACGGTATCTCTACCACTTTCTTCAAAGACAAATGAATTGGGGCGAGTCGGGCTAGCGACTTCGTTAAAAAACGATGGCGCTTATTGGGAGGCACCCCATGCTTATCCATCTATCTTCTTTCTATTTTCTAATAAGAAGGGAGTTTAGCCTCTTGATTTCGTGTTTGGTTGTTTGTGATGTTGTGTTTAGGATGTTCCCAGATGAAGAGACTCGTGCTCGAAGTTTGTCATTTTCTCACCTCGAGTTTCATGATCGATGCTGATGGAAATCCGATATCCTAATCTTATCGACTAACGTTTATCTTTGAGCATACTTAATAAACGGCTTTTAGATTTTCGTGATACCCTTGCTTTTAAACATTGAGGACAATGTTTCGTTCTAGTCTGGGGTAGGGTAATCCTCGATTTGATTTGACCGCATTTGCTTATTTCGTGTGTTTTCTCTCGTAACCCCGTTTTCCTTAGAAAATGAAAAATTGTGCAAAAATGAGAAAATTTAAAATTTTTGAAGCTTTTGTTAAGTATTTTGAAAATTTTGCTAGTCTCTTAGATTAGAAGCTATAAAATCCGAATCCTAGCCTGAGGCCAAGATTTTGCAAGTTTCCACTGGTGACTTTAAATATGCATGACTTGATTTCATTAGGCGAAGCATCTGCTAAGTTAATATATGTTTTGACACCTTGTTGACTTTCCATTGGTGAGGTAGGAATAGAATTCGACTTGAGGCGTGTTGAGCCCTAGCTTGTTCCCTTAACCATAGATAATCTAAAATTAGGCTAAGCATCTCTGGATCTCATTATTTGGGTTTTTAAATTTCGGATCGAGAAATGATAGTTACTTATGAGTTTAGATGCTAAGCGTGGAGTAGTTGGTTCTCTTTAGAGCCCATGGAAGGTACTTATGGCTTTTTGTTCCCACAAAATTGTTTCACCCCATATCTGTCTAAATAATTAGAGATGTCGGGTTTTTGGCGATAGTTAGTTCTTTATCTTCTTAAAAGAATCTTTGTTTTAAAATTGGGTACACATCAAGGATCCGTAATAAATAAAGCAATGAGTAATAAGTGTTATGTGATAATGTAATAAGTTAAGTTGTGAGTCTGCGGTGTAGGATCGGACCCTTGGATCTTTAGCTAGGGATTGAATCTAGCCTAGCCAGCCGGGTTCTCATCTCATGAAGCCTAGTCTTGGAATTACCCGTGAAGCTAGTGGTTCACACTCATACAAATAAAAAGTATAAGTGAATGAAAAAAAAAAATTGATGAGAAAAAAATGGAAAAATCAAAAATATTAGTGAATAAAATTCCTTGATGTGGACCTCATTTTTACGACAATGGTTCTTGAGAGAAGATGGATAACTAATTATCGACTTAGCTTTGTATCTTTATCAGAATAACTCTTATCGAAACGAGAATTTGAAGAAATTCATCTCTCACAAAAAAAATAAAAAATTCTAGAGGAAATAGGAAAATGGGAACAAAAGGTAATTACACAAGTAACTTCCATGAGTAGTGTTAGCATCTAGAGTCGTATGTAACAATGATTTCGATTATGCTTTAATTTGGGACTTGTGAAAATCGGGGACGATGTATTCTATCCGTATGGTCACTTCACTGTGTTGTGTTTTCTACTCCGTTGATCCTAATGTGTCGCTTTGAAAATGTTTGAGTTATTAATCGACATGAAAGCTCAACAAACCGTCATTCATAACCGGAATGTGCTTAACCGTAATATCTATATGTGAATTTAAAAGGTAAGCGGAGCGTTTTAGAATTGAGGCTTTTTTAATCTCTTTTGAGGAATCTTTGCTACTTCTTCATAGGTTTAGTAGAAAGAGATTGAAATCCTTGGTTTTAGAAGCGTGAGTTGATGCATTGCGTGAGGACCGACAATGGTCTCCATTGTGGGGTATTTTTGATATGTGCTTAAAAACATACCTTTTCTATATCAAATCTGACCCAAAACAACCAAGGAAAAGCCGTTTATTGCTAATATTTGTGGTTTTCTTGAGTTTGTGCTTGTGCAGGTACGGATATGCAAAAAAACACACAAAAAGGAGCTAAATCGGATGTAAATCGAGCACGAGATCAAGAGAGTTTGGTGAGCGGAAGGTTGGGATTGTGCATTTTGGAAGATTTTATTCTATAAGGATGATTTTTGAAGTTTCAGTCAAGTTTGAAGAAATGTCAAGATTAGTCCCTGAGCTTTGAGCTTTTGACAGAAATGATCCCTCAAGATTCAAAATTTACAGATTTCACCCTTGGATTATTTGAGATTGACAAGATTGGCCCTTGATAGAGATTTTCAGAAAGTACACCTTTGGTCCCTTGGAAATCCGAATATACAAGTTTAGTCCCTATATTGCTACTTGGATTACTAACTAGTCCTAAGTCCAAAATCCCTTTATAATAAATTGCCCAATCAATATCCAAAAGCCCAAACCAAATTAAATCTTACCCGCCCAATTATCCTATACCCGGTATACCTAAACCCATTTACCCAATTCGGACCCGAGTCAAACCATTACCCGGTCAAAAGAATCAAAATAATATAAACAACCAAACGCGCCCAAAATACCCCCAATCCCAACCCAGAACCAAGAACCCTAGAATGCCCTTTATCCCAATTAAGCAAATTCACTATCATTAAGGGTAATACCGTACTTCTATCTGACATTTATGACATTCTCTGACACACGTGATGTCCAGGTCAGCTATCCATGTGATACACTCCAAATACTGCCTTCTGATTGGTCCTTGATGCGTGGCTACATTGATCCAAGGGTGGATATCAAGTGGGATACGCGTATGATGATCCAAGGGATGAAATGCTCCAGAGAAAGCACACCAAGCTCATTTTCTAGATGATTCCAAGGCTCAAGCAGTTGCTATATATACCCCTTCATTCCTCTGTTGTAATTTATGTAGTGTAGTGAGAGAAAGTAGATTAGGAGTAGAGTAGTGTATAATTTCTGAGTAGCTTTAGTATTTTTAATGTTTTTAGTTAAACTTCAGTAATTGTTATTTCAATTGTACTCAAGCTTTATTAATACAAGTTTTCTTTTTATTGAATTTTCTTCATAAACCTTTAATTCACTGTTCCATCTCAGCTTATTACTGTTTTCAAATGCTTATTTGAGCTTATTTCAAATCTAAGTTAGCTTGTTTTCAGTGACACTCAAAACTCTCGGTCAAACTAAGTCAACTCTGCGAATCGAGGAGGTTGTGCGGTTTGTTCTTTATGGATTTGGATTTTGGTTGATTGTGTTTGAATTGGGTTGTTAATCAGTTAGGTAGTAGTTGTTTTGATCTCCTGTTAGCATGCCATGTTGGCAGGTCCTTTGTAAGTCCATATTTCCATCTCGAGTTGATGCGATTGGTTAATTTGTTCTAGATTTTGTTTAACTGTCTTTGAAAATTTGTGTTATTTTGCTATTATAAGTAGATTTTAGTTGTGGTTTTATCTCTGCACTTTAGTTGAATTGATTTCTGTTTTTATTATCTTAAAATGCATTATTAGGTAGTGATGGAATTTAACAGTTTTAATGCTGTAGATCTTTTCATTTAGTTATAATCAGTCATTTAGGATTTAGATTTAGTGATATATTAAGTTGATTTAGTATTTTACTGTCTTAAATCTTCCTTTTAGGCTTATAAATAGTGTTTGGCATTAAGTATAAATTTGTGTTAGAGATTGTTATAGTGGTGGATTTCAGTTGCATTAGTACTAAATAGGTCAGAGTAAGTAGCATAGATCATAATTTTGCATCCTAGGAACACATAAGTCTAAATCACACTCTTCGCTTTAATTCTCTTATCAGTAGTATTGAGTTGTTCATATCTTGCATTTAGGTGTAAAAGTGGTTAAGATAGCTTTATCTAGGCTCATTCTATCATTTTACATCATTTTCATCCAAGTTAATTAGATTAAAAGTTCGAAAAGTCAAAAATAATTTCATTACATAAAGTCAAAATACCATCAATATCAGTTTTTAAGAAACTTTATAGATTTTTAAATCAGTGATCATTAGTCCAATTCATTTGCAATTTTGGATTTCATAACTTTAGTTGGTGGTGATTTTCAATATATTTTTAGTTTATTTTTATAAATTTTCTAAAGGAGCTTTTGAAGTGCTTAAACTAGTTGTCATTTTAAGAAATACCACATGCACTCTCGTGATCCTTTGAGGTTGTGCCAGTGGCGGTTCGATGAGCATAACTTGTTCGTGTTAGTTATTAATTGGTTGAAACTTGGTACAAGTGTTCTCTGACTGGTAGTCTTAAGTTCTCAACTTCTGGTTTTCATGTTAGCTTTTTAGATAAGCAGTTTCATTAGCTAGAACTTAGGGTCAGTTAGCTTGATTTACTCAAAGTTCAGTTGGCTTAATCATTGGCAAATGCTTATTTAGATGATAGGAGTAGATGCAATTAGCTGCTGTAGAGTATTCTTAGTGTTATATAGCTTCTGTAGTAGTTTGGTTCATCATTGTGCTTAATAGCTTATTTTCAAGTGCTTATTGCCCATCAGTTACACATCAGCTCTATATTCTTCCACATAGGCTCTTGTTTTTCTATTTTTCATAGCTTTAGAATGTCATTTTAGAATTTCCCTGAATTTTTCATAAATTTTGGTCATTGTTTGGTATTTTTCTTTATTAAATTCAGTTTTTAAGCATTTTTAAATAGCTTTAATTGCAATTAATTGAGAAAAAGTTCTAAAAAATAATTTTTCAATTTTAATAGTTTAAGATAAATATAAAAAGCATAAAAAAGATTTTTCCATATTTTTCTCTTTTTATTTTGTATTTTTCACAATTTAAATTAGATAAAAATAGATTTAAATTCATAGAAATTAGGAAAATAATCTGAAAAATATAAAAATAGTTTTGAAAAGTCTTTTATGATATTTTAGATTTTTAAAGAGTAATTCCATATTTTTCCTCTCTTTTTTTCATAATTTTTAGTTAATTAGTTTTATTTTTAAAGTTAATAATTAGTTTTTAATTAGAATAAAATCAAGAAAATTCCTAAAAAATAGTTTTAATTCATAAATAGTTTTCTAATATCATTTTTAGAGTAAAAGTAAGTTTATGTTATTTTTAGGATGTAGATTAGACGTAGTCCGCTTTTATTCGTTTAGTTTAATTTCCGTATTTGCGTTTTAATGTAGATTTGCATAATTTGCCTTAGTTCTTAGGATTTCCCGTAGATTATATGTTCCATTTAATTTCTTTATCCCATAGTTTAGAATATATCATATTATCCCCTTCTTTATTCAAATCCGATTATCGAGGCGTGAGTTGGAAATTCCATTCAACCGTTGGAGCGATCTCCGATGCTCAAACCTAACACGTTTGAGTTACCCATATACTACACTTCTTATTATTGGTCAGTGTCTGAGCCGTTTTAAGCTTCTTACGGTTAGTCATTCACAAGTGGCTAGTTTGTGTGAGCAAAGCTTGACGTGTTTCTGGCACAAATCAAAGGCTTGCTCTTGTCGAAGCAGCATGCCAATGATGTTCAACTATTAAAGACAGAGATTCAGACTTTAAAGGAAGAGATGCAGAGGTTGAAAAAGCACAAGCAGACTGCAAAGATGGTGATTTCATCTTCATCCTCACCTTCTGATGGTGATTAAGTTGATCATGATTTGGGAAATTCTTCCAAACAGGGGGAGAAAGCAGTTAAACGAGGGAGGAAAATGATTTTGAAGATGAAGGAGATACAAGTAAAGGAGCAAAGGAAGCTGAAACTCATGGATAGCAACTTGAAGATCAAGACATTTTCCAAACTGCAACTAATTTTACCCTTTCCCTACTGAGAGCCAACTTTTAGCAAGTAGAATTGATAAATTGAAGACAGACAAAGGTAAAGCGGTTATGGAAGATGTACAACAATCAAAGTAAGATTTCAAATAAAAGACAAGTTGATTAATCTTGATAGAGAACTTGCTAAGAAGATATGAGAAGATCAAATTGAGGAAAAGATTGAAAAAATGGAAGTTGCAAGTTTTTTGGAAGCTAAAAGATTGGATAGAATGGAAGATACTGATTCAATTTCCACTGTTCAACCTACAATTATGAAAGCTCCAGAGTTTAGTTATGTTCCTACTGGAAAAGATATTAGGTTTCGGTGGCTAATAATCCAATCAAAGAAAGAAAGGCAATTATTGTTTGATGCATCCTTAGCGAGGAACAAAGAACGCTCAGTTAAAGGATTTTATTCAAATGAAAACAATCAAGCACTTGAAGGTGTGATTAATTCATCAAAAAGGTTCGAAAGAAACCAAGACAACCAACCAAGGCACAAATACTTGCATATATGAAGACTTATTGTTGTCATGTTGGTAACTGGAAAATGCATCAATTTAAAAGAATGTCTGATGATCAAGTTGAAAAGGCTTACTACTGAGCTGTAAAACAAGATAAATCTTTTATTCCAATGGGTTCCAGAAGAAGAAAGAAGGATTCCGATTGAAGAGAAAGGCTAAAGTAAGTGATTCTCAAAAGCATTAAGAAGACTAAGGTTGATGAAGATCATACAAAGTCTACTAGAAGGAGATTCTTACTGAAGTTCATGAAGAACAAATGACTGGAATGATTGTGATTGAAGACGAGATTTTTATCGAACCACTTGCAAATTCGACATCCTGTTATTGATTAGGAAGTTTACACTGCTAGCAATTTTGCTTCAACATGGAAGATTACAAGGCTGGGAGGTGAAACTTCATCATTCATGACATTTGAAGATCTTATTAATGCTTTTGACAGAGATGACCTTAATACACTATGGAAATTAGTTCAAGAAAGGTTTAATGCTCAAGATCTCAAAGATGAAAAGGAGATGCAGTTATGGGTAAATCTTAGATGGCTTTTGAACCAAATCGATGATGACTATTGGAAAACCTTATTCACATGTGGTACTAAATGGTTTATTATGATTCATGTGAAGTTCATCATGTCTCTACTAATGGAAGACTTTTCATGCTTGTTGAGAATTATCACATATTCATCTCAAAGATGCCAAGGCTTCAAGATCCACTTCTAAGAATGAAGTATAAAATCCTTGTGTATATTCTATTATGTTGCTTTATACTACTTATCTTGTAAGGACTCCTTATTTGATATAAGAAGATGCATTAATTGCTCTTGAAATGCATTATCATATTACAATATTACCTCTGAAAGCTTCAAGATGTAACCTAGTGATAAGTTAAGATCACTTTCATTATTATTCATTAATAATATTGGAGCTTGAGTTTTGTATTAACTTGTGTTTATTCTCATACATCATATAATTCGTCTTCTAAGTATTACTTAAGTAAATTCCGCTTGCTTGATAATATTATACAAAATATCATTGACACAAGGAGAGTGTCCAAGATCCATCAGAGAGATTCACCTTGACGTTGTTGGAACATCAAGATTTCATTCCTAAGCTTAGTAGTTTTCCCCGGTGGGAAAAGTTGAGCAAGGAAACGAGAGGTAAGATCATCCCAACTTGAGATGGAGCCGGTAGGAAGTCGCTCAAGCCAATTACTAGCCTGGTCTCGTAGAGAGAATTGAAGAGCCTTGATGCGTGGTCTCTGATAGTAGCATCGAGGTGATGGTCCATGACAATTTTAAGGAAATCCTTAAGATGCTGATTAGATCTTGGACGAAGTCCATGGAATGCACATCCGTTTGCACCAACGGATGGTGTCGGATCGCAGGGCCGTAGTTTGGGCTTGGTCGGGAAGCTCAATGGTGTTCCTATAGCCGAGGTGGCTTGGTCTCGAGTATTCACCAAGAGTACGGCCTCTTGGTGGGTCATTTGGTGGTGGGTTGATGAGTGGTGGTTGGTTATCACCTTCCATGATGAAAAGTGATGGGATTACTAACAAAGGTCACGAAGAAGGGGGATAGACTACGAGGAAGCTAAAAATGGGAAAAATCTTACTTGATAGGAATCAAGCAAGGAAACCTAAACGAGGTGGACTCCTAACTAGCTATTCTATTCCCCGGCAACGGCGCCAAAAACTTGATATGCATACCTGGCGTTAGGGTCAAATGAACTTCATTTTCGTCGAGCAAGTTTTTCAACACCCTAGGCAGTGAACCTAATCGTTGTAGTGTAGTATTAGGGAAAGCCACGGGTATTGATATCGTTCTATAAGGGAATAGGAATGATAGTAAGAAGTTACTACGCTAATGTTGGGGTTGAGGAAGATTATTTTTTATCTTTTTTATATTTTTTAGGAAATGGAAAGGTACGAATCTCGGGGTTTGGATTTGGGGGTTGGTATTTCTACCAATTACTCTACTTATGTAATTATCTAATTAAGTAAGCTAGGGGTAGTCTATGTCTATTTTTATGTGCTCGTATGATGATTAAAAATGTATTTACTTAGGTTTTATTACTCCCTAGTTATCTCCTATTGATGGTTGAATTGTCACGTCCTTATTCTTAACGCGTTGTGTTTCTAAGGTCGTAGGGTATGCGTTTATCCCTAACTCTTTAAAGCTACCAAAGGTTAATGACTACAAAATCTCTAGGATTCATAAACTTAACACTAAGGTATTCTTTGGATGTTTAGCCTACAATTCCACTAGTAACTTTATGCTAAGGTTCAACAAAGATTAATCAAGCATTAATAACACAACGAATGACCTATCACAATACTAGGTCAATCACAATTAAGATAAGAGACAACCAATCAATATTCAATAACTAGGTTTCATTACCTAAGCAAACACACAAGTAAATTAGCCGGACATGGAAAACATGCAAGCATACACACAATCAATTGAAGACATAATTGAATTAATGAAGTAAAACACTTATCTTGATGTAAAATAAGGTATGGAACCCTAAAATCTGTGCGAAAGCACCTTGGTTCGGTTTAGGCTTTTACTCCACAAAACTACCTCTCTAAAAACTGAAAAATTCGGATTCTATATATAGTGTTTACAAAAGCAACGGCGTCACTCTTTAATTGTGGCCGCGTCGGTCGGCATCATTAGGTTTTCGTCTTGGCCACATTATCATTGTGGCGTCATATGCACATGATGCCGAGTAAGCGCCCGATCTCGGCGCCGTCTGGATCAAATCTAGGCCGTCTAAGCTGCGACACCCTACTCTTTTAAAACCTGATGCCGTCACTTGTAAATAAGCAATTTGGCCACGACTCATCACAAAACATGTTCGACATGCGTCACAAATAGAACTGGCGTCCCCTTCGTTCAATTTGCCGAGTGTCTCGATTCTTGACTTTGGCCATTTTCTTCGTATATTCAAGCCTTTTCGTCCGAATAAGTGTCATTCCAGCAATTTGCCTTCAAGAGACCTAAAAAGTGAAAAGGAACAAAATTAAGTAGTAACGGATACAAAAGTGATCAATTAAGGTCTTAAATGACCCCTAAAAAGGGTACCTTTTAAATCCTTATCAGTAGTCACCTGAGCATCCAAAGAACCCAGTGTAGCCTGAACAGAAGATTGAAGACCCTGAACATTGGCAGTTTTGAGCATGGTGATAAGTTCAGTAAGGCCTGTGGAATTTTTCAAGTAAGCCTCAGTAGCCTCAGAGCACTTTGGAGTTGAGTCTGGGTCTTCTTTGACGAGTCCACGATTTCATCAATCTTTGTCCCACAACCCTGAAGATGCTTTAGAAATTTAACCAGGTTTCATCCATCTGTGTAGATGTTGGTACATGATATCCCTGTGTTCATCAGTGTTGGCATTGAAGGTGAGCACATCAGACTTTATATCAGCATAGCTAACAGCAGCTTCAGTGTGTTGATCCCATAGTGTTAGGATTTAGAAAATCCTGGTATTAAAGTGTCGGTCACCTCAAGTATATGTAATCGTTAGAAAGCTCGTAGTCGTAGTTATTTTATGTTTAGTAGTAGTTAGTTAAGTAACACCGTGAAGGACGGACGGGTCTTTACCCACTGTATGCCTGATCCACAGCCCGTTGTATGGCATTTTATTGTAAGACTATAAATACTCTCTACCTCCCAAGGTAGAGTTGGAGCTCATAATAAGATTTTTCTTTCTCTCACTAAAGTTCCCAAACCTCTAACTTTCTCTCTCTAAAACTCATCTCTTATACGCCTAAGTATGTTTGTGTTATGATGTGTATGTGAAATCCAATATGTTACAATTGGTATCAGAGAGCCATGGTTAGATCATCTCTTACATATTTTTGGATTTCTAGTGGTTTTTAGGTGGTTTTTGAGTTTGAAAAAGTTTAGTGGTTTTTGCATCATTTGGTTGATTTCTAGTGTTGAAGTTTGGACTTTGATTGCACTTTTGTGTTTAGAATCATCACAAGTGTTTAGGTTTTGATTTAGAAGGCTTGAATCATCGTGGTTGGGTTGTTTTTGGATTGAAAAGTGTGTTTTTAAAGTTTTCTCTTGCTAGCGACTTGTGCTACGGACTTCATTTCTTGGTAGCGACTTGGTTTGTAAAAGCTGGCGAGTTGTAGTGTGTTTTGGTAGCGACTTGGTGCTTAGCGACTTGTCTATTAAGACAAGCCGACAAACAGTACACTAGTGGATTCTCCACACTACGGTAGCGACTTGGTGACGGTAGCGACTTGCTTTCAATTTTGATAGTGACTTGTTCTTTAAGTTTCTTAGCGACTTGGTGCTAGCGATTTGGACCTTAGCGAGTTGCTATTTAGCGACTTGAAATCTTAGCGACTTGGTTCATAGCGACTTCTTTGTCAAAATTTGTAGCGACTTGGGAAATCAGCGACTTGTTTTATTCTTACTTAGCGACTTAGTGCTTGGCGACTTGGTTCAAAGATTCTTAGCGACTTGGTTAACTTTTGTGTGTAATATGGTTTTCTCTTGATTTAGTAAAATCGTGAAAAGAATCTATTTCCCGGTTTAATGATGGAGTTATAAAATCCCGTGTAATTCTGTAAACATGTCTACCAACGTTCCTACAATCATCTCCCATTTGAGGATGGATGTTCCTTTGGTTCGGATATTCGTCCACCCATGCTTGGCAGTGACTACGACTCTTGGGCTCAAAGAATCAGTTGTGCTTGTCTTGGAAAGGAAAATGGAGTCAACATTCTCAAATCGATTGATGAAGGACAGTATCTAGTTGAGACTACTAGAGACATAATTGATACAGCTGAAGATGGAACAATGATCTATGGAATAGACGACCAAAGACGTATGATGAGCTCAATGATAAGGAGAAGAGAGATTCGATCACGGATATCGGGGCTTCTAACATCATACTACAAGGTCTTCCAAAAGATATCTATAAGCTTATCAATCACAACACTGAAGCCAAGGTATGGGATAATGTCAAGTGCTTCTCGAGTTCTAAATTAACTGTTGAAGACAGAGAATCACAACTATATGATGAATTTGAACACTTCAAAATGAAACCAGATGAGAGTGTCTATGAGTACTATGTGAGATTCCATAAGCTTGTGAATGACATGAGGAACATCAAAATGACTATGCCAAACATTCAATTTGAACTCAAAATTCGTGAAAACATGAATCCGAATGGCACAAGTTTGTCACCTCTGTGAAGCAAACCAAAGGATTGAAGAATACAAACTATGAGCAACTCTATGCTTTCCTTCTTCAGAATGAGAGGCATGCTATGTTTTGAAAAGGATTCTGGCGATTTCAAAACCAATCAGGGAGAATCAAGCTCACCAAATGACTCAACTGCTTTCTACACAAATGTTGGAATTACCACCAAGGCTTCTAAAGTAGTTCCCACGGGAGATGGTAATCACAAACTCATTCCACGATCCACGATTCAAACAGGGATGCTGATGTCATGGGACATTTCATCAAACAACTAGCTCTCATGGTTAAACAGAACTTGACCCTTTCACCTCATACTAACAGTCTTCACAACAATGAAATCAGACCATCAATCTTCACAATCATTCTTTGATCGAGATGGAAAGTTATGGTGCGGCCAGTTCAAGAAAGGCATATGATCGAGAAGGGTGGAGTAGGTGGAGGCTATGGTGGAAATCAGAATCGAGGAAGGATTGGAAATCAAGGACAAGCAAAGCCGTCAAATGCTACAACCTGTGGTGGTGAGGACATATTGCTAGGAACTGCACATCTCCAAAACGTCCCAGAATCACGAACTTCCGAGAGACAAGATGCTGCTTGTACAAGCTCAGGACAATGGTGCTACTTTAGACGAAGAGGAGTTGTTGTTTCTCGCTGAGGGCAATGCCAAGACCTATGATGCGGATGTGGGCGAACATCCAATTCAGGAGATAGGTCACAATCATCGAATGCATTTCAAGTCACCGGCGGTGATGCATGACTCGATGTTGATGATGGACTTACTGCACAAACAATTTTCATGGCTAGCATTTCTCCAATGGTCTCTCCTAAGGTCTCATCTTCACCACAAGCTGGACCATCCAAAGACAAAATCATCTTAGAGGTATTAAAACTATACGATGAAGTTGATATGCAAAAGATACATAATGAAGTACAATCAACTGAAATCATTGAGTCAGATAATGAAAATATGGGTAATATCAATGTTGTCCCATATGATCAATATGTGAAACAAAGTGAAAGTGTGGTCGTACCAAGTGATGCATCTTCTGCAGTCAACGATGACTATGTTTTTTATGAATACACTGCATGTGCACCTGATGATTCTGTTATCTCTGAACTTAATGCCTATAAAAAACGAGTTGCCATTTATGAACAACGTGCCAAGTTTGAGCTAACTACTCGTGAGCAGGAGTTGGATAACCAAATGCGTACAATTATTAGAAAAGTAATTTTAGAGAAGAAGTGTTAAAACAAGAGTTAAACTCCTTACAAGAAAAGCTTTCTAAAACTGCTAAGCAAAAACAAGAACTTCAAGAAAATGTTAAAGTGCTTAAGCAAGAATTTCATGCTAAGGAATCAAAACTTTTGAATGATTTTTCTAATCTAAAAACTTTGAAGAACAAGCTTGAAAGTTATGCGTACAAGGGAATACCATTCAATTTGCTCACATGGTCACTAAAAATAGAGTACTAAGCGATAAGCATAGTGTTCCCATTATAGATAAACCTAATCCCGATACGGTAATATAGCAAAAGCGACTCAAAATGTAATCTATGATGGTGAGATTCTTAAACCTAGACGAAACCTAGTTGCGTTGAGTGCAGCTTGGGAAGATAGAAAATTAGATGATGCATCGGGAGAAAATGAATAAGAAGCTAGAAAATCCAATGCAAAAGAATAACATCACCATATCAAACCTCATGATTACAAGAAGGAAACTGGATCTCCTTAAACAAATTTAAGCCTCAAACGTTGTTAACACCTGAACAAGTTTTCTAGAAAAGGGACTTAGATAAGCAAAAATTTGAAAATCTTGTGAAACAAACCCTCCCTTAGGAAAATGCCTCACTGCTTATTTGTGTATCCTCCAAATTCACCAATGCATTTAGTTCCTAGAACTATTGCCACTAAGAGCAAGACCTTAATCAGCTGATATATTTTATTCTTCAACTATTTGTCGATTTTGAGAAAACTTGTAAGAAAAGGATCACACCTACTAGGATAACGAAGGGGAAGGGGTTTCGAGCAAACAAAAGAATGCTATCTAACTGAGGTCATGCCTTTCTTTAAATAACTAAAAGATCAATTTGAGAGTCTTAAGAAGGGGATAGATTCAGATATTAAAGGAATGGAAAGGAATTTGATGCAATGATAGTTGAGGTTAGTGACTATGAGCGAGCATTAAAATATAATGATATTGAGAGGAAGAACTTGCATACCTT
>OU343221.1:235552369-235659524 GCA_910596185.1 Chrysanthemum makinoi
GGTTAGGATTTAGAAAATCCGGTATTAAAGAGTCTCACCTCAAGTATATGTAATCGTAGAAAGCTCGAGTCGTAGTTATTTTATGTTAAGTAGTATTTAGTTAAGTAACACCGCGGAGGACTCGACTTCTTTACCCAATCGTATGCCCCGATCCACAAAATTGTGTGGCATTTTATTGTGAGACTATAAATACTCTCTACCTCCCAAGGTAGAGAGTTGGAGCTCATAAGAATATTTTTTCTTTCTCTCACTAAGTTCCCTAAACCTCTAACTTTCTCTCTAAAACCTAATTTTATACGCCTAACTTTGTTTATGGTTATGATGTGTATGTAAAATCCAATATGTTACAATTGGTATCAAGAGCCATGGTTAGATCATCTCTTACATATCTTTGGATTTCTAGTGGTTTTAGGTGGTTTTTGAGTTTGAAAAGTTTAGTGGTTTTTGCATCATTTGGTTGATTTCTAGTGTTAAAGTTTGAATTTTGATTGTACTTTTGTGTTTAGAATCATCACAAGTGTTTAGGTTTTGATTTGGAAGGCTTGAATCATCGTGGTTGGGTTGTTTTTGGATTGAAAAGTGTGTTTTAAAGTTTTTCTTGCTAGCTTAATTTATGCATTTTGACTTCATTTCTGGTAGCGACTTGGTTTGTAAAATCGAAGTAGTTGTAGTGTGTTTTGATAGCTTACTTGGTGCTTAGCGACTTGTCTATTAGACAGTTTACAAAGTAAAGACACTTAGTGGATTCTCCACTACGGTAGCTTACTTGGTGAAGGTAGCGACTTGCTTTCAATTTTGATAGCGACTTATTCTTTAAGTTTCTTAGCGATTTGGTGCTAGCGATTGGACCTTAGCGAGTTGCTATTTAGCTTAATTTGAAATCTTAGCGACTTGTTCATAGCTTAATTTGCTGCCAAAAATTTGTAGCGACTTGGGAAATTAGCGACTTGTTTTTATTATTACTTTTCTAGCTTACTTAGTGCTTAGCTTAATTTGGTTCAAAGATTCTTAGCGACTTGGTTGACTTCTTTTTGTAATACGGTTTTCTCTTGATTTAGTAAAATCCCGTGAAAGAATCTATTTCCTGTTTTAATCATAGAGTTATAAAATCCCGTGTAATCTGTAAACATGTCTACCAACGCTCCTACAATCATCTCCACTGCTGTCGAGGATGTTCAAGCCGGGTTCGATACTCGCCCACCCATGCTTGATGAATCACTACGACTCTTGGGCTCAAAGAATCGATTGTACTGCCTTGGAAAGGAAAATGGTGTCAACATTCTTAAATCCATTGATGAAGGACCGTATCGAGTTGAGACAACTAGAGACATAATTGATACAACTGAAGATGGAACAATGATCTATGGAATACGACCAAAGATGTATGATGAGCTTGATGATAAGGAGAAAAAGAGATTCGAATGTGATATCGTGGCTTCTAACATCATACTATAAGGTCTTCCAAAAGACATCTACAAGCTTATCAATCACAACACTGAAGCAAAGGCAGTATGGGATAATGTCAAGATGCTTCTCTCAGTTCTAATTAACTATGGAAGACAGAGAATCACAACTCTATGACGAATTTGAACACTTCAAGATGAAACCGGATGAGAGTGTCTATGAGTACTACGTGAGATTCCATAAGCTTGTGAATGACATGAGGAACATCAAAATGACTATGCCAACATTCACTGAACTCAAAATTTGTGAACAACATGAATCCCGAATGGCACAAGTTTGTCACCCCTGTGAAGCTAACCAAAGGATTGAAGAATACAAACTATGAGCAACTCTATGCCTTCCTTCTTCGGAATGAGAGACATGCTATGTTTGAAAAAGGATTCTCGATCGTTCAAAACCAATCAGGGAGAACAAGCTCATCAAATGACTCAACCGCTTACTACTCAAACATTGGAATTACCACCAAAGCTTCTAAAGTATACCCATGGGAATGGTAATCACAAACTCATTCCTCGATCCATGTTCAAAAGTCAGATGCCGATGATGCATGGGACATTTCATTAATCAACTAGCTCTCATGGTTAAAAACATGACCTTTCACCTCATACTAAACCTTCACACCAACAATGAAATCGAATCGCATCCAATCCACACAATCATGCTTTGTCGAGATGGGAAGGTTATGGTGCAACCACCAAGAAAGGCGTGATGATCGTGGAAGAGGTGAGTGGTGGAGGTTATGGTGGAAACGAATCGGGAAGGAATGGAAATCAAGGACAAGCAAAGCCTGTCAAATGTTACAACTGTGGTGGTGAGGGACACATTGCAAGGAATTGCACATCTCCAAAACGCCCAATGCACGATTACGTGAGATAAGATGTTGCTTGGCAAGCTCGGGATAATGGTGCTACTTGGATGAAGAGGAGTTGTTGTTTCTCCGAGGGCAATGCCAAGACCTATGATGCGATGTGGATGAACATCCATTCAGAGATAGGTCACAATCATCGAATGCCTTTCAAGTCCGACTGTGATGCATACGACTCGATGTGGATGATGGACTCATCTGACAAACAATTTTCATTGCTAGCATTTCTCCAATGGTCTCTCCTAAGGTCTCTTCTTCACCACAAGTTGGTCCATCCAAAGACAAAATCATCTCTGAGGTATTAAAACTATACGATGATGTTGATGTGCAAAAGATGCATGACAAAGTACAATCAACTGAAACTATTGAGTCAAATATTGAAAATATGGGTAATATCAATGTTGTCCCATATGATCAATATGTGAAACAAAGTGAAAGTGAGGTTGTACCAAGTGATGCATCTTCCGCATCAACAATGACTATGTTTTTATGAATATAATCGCATGTGCCCTCGATGATTCTCATATCTCAACTTAATGCCTATAAAGAATGAGTTGCTATTTATGAACAACGTGCTAAGTTTGAGTTAACCACCCGTGAGCAGGAAATGGATGACCAAATGCATACAATTATTAGAAAAAGTAATTTTAGAGAAGAAGTATTAAAACAAGAGTTAAACTCCTTACAAGAAAAGCTTTAAAAACCGCTAAGCAAAAACAAGAACTTCAAGAAAATGTTAAAATGCTTAAGCAAGAATTTCATGCTAAGGAATCAAAACTTTTGAATGATTTTTCTAATCTAAAAACTTTGAAAAACAAGCTTGAAAATAAGTTGTACGCACAAGGGAACACCATTCGATCGCACATGATCACTAAGCATAAAGTTCTAAGCGATAAGCATAGCATTCCCCTTGTTGAGGAACCAAATCCAGAGGTCATTAAAAAGCAAAATGCTCATAAGGTTTTTTATGATGGCAATGAAATCCTTAAACCTAGACAGAAACCTAGTTGCGTTGAGTGCATTGAGGAAGATAAGAAATTAGATGAAGTCACTAGGGAGAAAATGAATAAGAAACTAGAAGATCCTGAATGTAAAAAGAATAACATAATGATCAAACCCCATGATTACAAGAAGGAAAACTGGATTTCCTTAAACATGTTTAAGCCTCAAACGTTGTTAACACCGAACAAGTTTTCGAAAAGGATTAGATAAGCAAAAGTCAGAAATCTTGTTGAAACAAACCCTCCCCTTAGGAAAATGCCCTAGAACGACCGTGTATCCTCCGAATACACCAATGCATTTAGTTCCTAGAACTATTGCCACTAAAAGCAAGACCTTAATCACTCAATATGTTATTCTTCAACTATTTGTTGATTTTGAGAAAACTTGTAAGAAAAGGATCACACCCACTGGGATAAACTGAAGGGGAAAGGGGTTTTGAGCAAACAAAAGAATGTTATTTAACCGAGGTCATGCCTTTCTTTAAACAACTAAAAGATCATTTTGAGAGTCTTAAAAAGGGATAGATTCAGATATTAAAGGAATGGAAAAGGAATTTGATGCAATGATAGTTGAGTTTAGTGACTATGAGCGAGCATTAAAATATAATGAGATTGAGAGGAAGAACTTGCATACCTTGAATGAGAATCTTATTTCTGAATGTATTGCTCAAGATGTGTTTTACACTCTAAATTGCTCCATTAATGCTTCTCAATTTCATGAATTATCTTGCTCAAAGTCTCCCATGATCGTGTCATTGAGCTTGAAAAGACTAATTCGAAACTTAATGAGAAAATTGATCCGGATGATCACGATAATTTGGTAAAGCATCTTTCTAAACTAGAAGTTGAACATTTTAATTTACAACTAAAATATCAACATCTTAAAGAAAATGTCAAAACTCCAAATATCAAGACATCCTCGATGCTCCTGAGTTTGATGCGTTTTTCAAATAAACAAACATGATGAACAGATTCAAGCTCATTGTAACACGATCATAAAGTTGAAAGCCCAAATCTCTCAATTAAAGGGTGAAAAGAACAATGTGATGGATCCCAAATGCCTTCTCCTTTAGATTCTCAGTATTCTCAAACTTTTCATCTTCAAAACTTAGTTAATGCCTTACAAAAGGAAAACGAGAGTTTTCTAGAAGAAAATGAAAAAGTTAAACGACATTTTAAAGAGTTATATGATTCAATGAAAGTCACTCGTGACCAAAACAACTAAAAATAACGCCTTTACAAAAGGAAATTGAGAATCTGGAAGTCGTGAAAATGGGAAACCGCCACTTGTTTTTAATAAGAATGTTGCTCAAAGTCATCCTCGATCAAGAAATACATCGCGGATCATTAAATATATTCCTCCTCATCTTAGGAATAATGAACATGCTTCATGACTATTTGCTCACCTTAAGGATTGTCTAGAATGTCTCCGTGAGATTGTTGAAGAGGATTTCATTAATAAACCTCTTGATAGAGAAATTAGGTTTGCTTGCCTCCGGGCCAAACGATCTCAAGAGCTGCTAGAATGTGTAATTGCAACATGTCCTAAATCCTTAGGTGCAAAAGGCAAAAATGTGATGCCTTGTTCTATGCCTAGTGCCAAGCATTCAAACCATTCTAGGCCCAGCTTTAAGAAAGTGAACATCAATGTGCCTTCTAGTAATACGCATCCCATCTAGTTCAGAATGCAAAAGTAGATCAACCAACTAATGTTCCATAATTCTCCTCTGAGTAATCGGTGACATTAAAGCAGCGTCAAAGTCTCAAGATAATACAAGGAATGATAGGACCTCGCAAGCTAAAAATGTGCATTGGAAGAGAGTAGAAGACCAACCTAGGAACTTTAAGCTTGAGTTGAATAAAACGAATCGTGTTGATTCTAGTATTAGCTTTAAGCGCATCGTAATTAATTAATTTACTACTTTTGCAAACCATGTAATGATGATTGCGTGATTTCATATAATCATGAATGTGGTGTGAATGTTTTGTCTAATGCTGTCAAATGCCCACTTAAAATTGTTAATGCAAAAAATCATGCTAAGAAGGCTAAAAGGCAAAAACGAAAGAAAGTTAGAAAACAAAGGGAAACCCACGGAAGAACATTTAGTAAGATAGGTTATCAATGGATACCTTGGCCATAAAAAATTAATCTGCACAATGCCCACTAGAATATGGATGCCTACTGGTAGAACTATTCCCTTAAGAAGTGAACATACTTTGAATAGGTCAATACGGACACTAGATTGCATCTATTCATAATGATTCCATTGCTTATTTCTCGATATGGATGTTTCTATCGATGGGTGTTCCAATCATCGTACTAACCAAGTGGAACCCATTCTTGCATGGGGATCCCAATTATCCATTCTTGTCTGTGTTCAACTGCAGATCGTTCAAATCGCCTGTGGTACCTGGACTCGCCGCTCCAAGCATATGATGGAGACCGTCGCGCTCATGAACTTCGTGAGCAAATTCATCGGACAGTAGATTCGAATGATCATTTCTAAGTTATGGGTTATGGAGATTATGTTGTTGGTGATAGTGTTATCTCCATGGTATATTATGTGGAAGGTCTTGGTCATAACTTATTCTCTGTGGTCAATTCTGTGATTCTAATCTAGAAGTGGCCTTTAGAAAACATACTTGTTTCGTTAGAGAACTTGATGGTAAGGAACTTTTAAGAGGAACACGTGGTTCAAATCTATACACCATCTCTATCAAAGATATGATGAAGTCTTCTCCAATTTGCTTGTTGTCAAAGGCTTCAAAACCAAAGTCATGGTTATGGCATCGTCGTCTCAATCACTTGAACTTCGGCACCATCAATGATCTCCCCAGAAAGGACTTAGTTGTAGGTTTACCTAGACTAAAGTATGAAAAGGATCATCTTTGTTCAATGCCAATTGGGAAAAAGCAAGAAGTATGCCCACAAACCCAAACCTACAAACTCTCGCTACGAAGTTCTTCATACAATTCACATGGATTTATGTGGACCAATGAGAGCGTATCTTTGGGAAGAAATATGTGTTAGTTGTGGTTGATGATTACTCTTGATTCACTGGGTTAAGTTCTTAAGGACAAAGGATGAAACTCCATATATCATCATCAAACTTATCAAACAAATAAGCAGTTCGACTTAACAAAACTGTCAGAATCATCCGAACGAACAATGGAACTGAGTTTGTTAATAAACAACTTAGTGAGTTTTATGAAAGTGTTGGAATCATTCATCAAAGAAGTGTTCCACGAACTCCTCAAAGAACGTGTAGTTGAAAGACGAAATCGAACTCTTGTGGAAGCCGCACGAACAATGCTAATTTATTCAAAGGTTCCAATGTTTCTATGGTCGAAGCCATTGCCACTGATGCTATACTCAAAATCGTCCCTAATTCACACTGCCCATGGAAAAACTCCATATGAACTTGTCCACAATAGAAAACCTAATCTCTCATTCTTCGTGTGTTTGGTGCATTGTGTTATCCAACTAATGATGGTCAAGACTTAGGTAAACTAAGAGCAAAGGCAGACATTGGAGTTTTTGTTGGTTATGCACCAAACAAGAAAGGTTACCGAATCTACAACAAGAGAACCCGAAATATCATGGAAACAATTCACGCTACGCTTCGATGAGCCGACCGTCAAATGGCTCTGGACAATCCAGCTCGACCAAGACTTCAAAAATAGTCCCATTGGTTCATCCCTTGTACCAAACTCTCTCACCAAAAACTCCATATGTACCACCTTCAGAAGATGATTTAAAGAAATTGTTTGATCCAATGTTTGATGAACAATTTGAGCCAAGTAACAATGATATGTCAATCCCATCAACAGAGGCTGCTCCTATCCCCTGCAATGAAGTCAACCCTTCAGTCTCAATATCATTAAGTCAAGAAGCCTTCTCACTGATCAACTGCTTCATCAACAAATCATCAATCATCAAATGTACATCATGGAAATGCTTTCGCATCAATGATGAAGCTAACCCCTTTGCTACTCCCGAAGATGCTCCATTTGAAAACATATTTGCTCCTCAATCTTCATCAAAACCATCTTCTCAGAGACATCGACTCGCTACTTCAGTCCCTCAACAACAACCACATGAACACCTCTGAAAATGGACTTACGATCATCCATTAGACAACATCATTGGAAATCCTCTCGCCCAAGATCCACACGGAAACAACTTGCAACCGATGCCTTATGGTGCTTCTTCAACTCGTACTCTTTAAGGTCGAACCAAAAGATGTTAAAACCGCCATGAATGAAGACAACTGGTTCAATGCCATGCAAGAAGAAATTCATGAGTTTGATCGACTTGATGTATGGGAATTAGTACCGGCTCCAGATTGTGCTATGATCATTGCTCTAAAATGGATCTTCAAAGTGAAACTTGATGAGCATGGTGATGTGTTAAAGAACAAGGCTCGATTGGTTGCTAAAGGATACCGCCAAGAGGAGGGTATTGACTTTGAAGAATCTTTTGCTCCTGTTGCTCGTATCGAGGCAATCGGAATCTTCTTGGCTAATGCTGCTAGTAAGAACATGGTAGTCTATCAGATGGATGTAAAGACGCCATTTCTGAACGGAGATCTTAAAGAAGTCGCTTCACGCCGACCAACCCAAGGTTTTGTGAATCCAGAGCATCCTACTCACGCTTATCGCTTGAAGAAGGCTCTTACTGGTTTAAAGCAAGCTCCGAGGGCATGGTATGATACACTATCAAAGTTTCTTCTATCAACCGGATTCAACAAAGGAGCAGCTTGATCCAACATTGTTCACCGAAGTCGTGCAAACATTTAATTCACGTTCAAATATATGCTGATGATATTATTTTTGCCTCGACCGACCCCAATGAGTGATCTTTTCAAATGAAATGGGTTATAAATTTCAAATGTCAATGATGGGACAAATGTCATTTTTCTTGGGATTACAAATTTCACAAAGTCCTGAGGCATTTTCATACATCAATCTAAATATGCAAATGAGATTTTAAAGAAATTTGGATTTGATTCAAGTGACCCTGTTGACACTCCCATGATTGAACGTACCAAACTAGATGAGGACCACTCGTGGATCATGGTAGACCAAACTAAATATCGTAGTATGATTGGATCCCTGATGTACCTCACAGCCTAGTAGACCGCACATCTTGTTCGCTGCTTGCATGTGTGCTAGATACCGTGCTAAGCCTACTAAAAAGCACCTTGAAGTGTTAAACGGTCTTTCGATTCCAAGGAACCATCAATATAATTTGGTACCGGCGACACCGGTATGTCACTAACAGCTTATGCATGCCGATCATGCAGATGTCAAGATACTCGCCGGCACGCCCGAGGTGCTCGGCTTTTGGGTGATAAGCTTGTGCGCTGGTCTTCAAAGAAGCAAATGAGTACTTCTATTTCCTCTACAGAGGTTGAATACATAGCCATGTCATCTTGTTGTGCTCAAATCCTATGGATGAGATCCCAATTATCCGACTATGGCTTTGAATTCAACAAAATCCTCTCGTATCGATAATAAAGTGCTATTGCTCTCTCATGCAACAACGCTCAACACTCAAGAGCAAAGCACATCGACATTCGACATCATTTCATCAGAGAGCAAGTTGAAAAAGGTGTGGTGGAACTATATTTTGTAAGGACCTAATACCGCTTAGCGTACATCTTCACCAAAGCTCTTCCTAGAGAACGCTTTGAGTTTATTCTTCCACGACTTGGCTTGAAAGTTCAACCGTAAACACTCAAACGCCTTCAAGAGAAGAAGAGGAGTAAAAGGTCTTTCTTCATCTATCTCTTGTAAATATCTATTCGAAAAACAAAATACAAAATTACAAAACCTTCAAAAATCAAATAGAAAAATATAAAACTTTCAAAAATCCATAAAAATTTGAAAATTCGAAAAATCTTCAAAAATATTGTCATTTTGTCATGCTTTTCTCGATTCGATAATATCTACGGTTTTAATGCTGTCATTCAAAGAATGACACGGACTTTAGATGTTGTTCTAATGTTTAAAAAAATAATTATTTTTGGGAGAAAGAGAAACAATGGTTTATTGTCATTTCAGTAAAGAACCCGCCAAAGAAAGAACAGAGCCATGCTTTATCTAGTTTTAAAATCTCATGCTCGATTCTTAAAACTAATTTACTATCTAATGAAAACTAATTGATTTGAAAAATAACTCGACTCTATTTTTGATAATCATCCTGACTTAAAATTTGTCAAAAATATCTATCTCTCAATCAACAACTTATGTCATTGATTGAGGGGAGAATGATTTCAATTAAATTAAAAGGTTATTTGTCATTCAATTGTTTTCAAAAGATAATCATGCATGTTTATTCAATGGAGTTTAAAGTCTCAAAATCCGATCATTATGGCTAAAACGCCATAATCAAGTCACAATTCTCCATAAAAGCTTTCAAAATCAATTTAAATCTACAGAGATCACAAATCTCAAATGATTTGATAATTGTGATCGGGGAGAATTTGTGATTTAAATTGATTTAAACCGATAATTCGTAAATGGTTTTATAAGGATGTACAAGCTTCCTCCCAAATGTGCCAAACGATTTCAAATTTTCCATGCACATGTTGATGGGGAGCATCTATCTTAAACCACAAGATTTGAAACGTGATAATGTGCGTGTTCCTCTAGTATGTGCAAAACTCTTTCAAACCTCAAGGCACATATTGAGAGGGAGCAAGCTTATGAAAACCTCATCCTTCCCTAATATGCTTTATCTACTTGTTTTGATTAGGGAAGTGATGTTGATATCTTTTAGAAAATGGTAATCAAAGAAGTTAATTTTTCTCTTGCCTCCGTGCAAAATGATTTAATACTTGATGCACATGTTGAGGGGAGCTCTTGTTCTAAAAATATCTAAAACAATTCAGGTACAAAATGCTTTGATAATATATCATAAGTATCCTGATTGATTTTCAAATGGTTTTCAATTGGTTCCTATGGCAGATGAACGATACCAAAAAGACCCACCAACTTTACTTTATGTATGGTGATATAAGGATGATAAGGTTAGGTATGTGTTCCCATGATCCACCAGAACCGGAGGGATCTACCCAGGACAATCCACTAGATAGTGTAGAAGTCCTTAGGTATATTGAAAAAAGGAGAAAATGAGATATGGGAAGAGTGCGACTGAGACCGAGCTAGTAATCGAATAAACCCAACAAGGTTCTAGTTATGAAGTCTCGGTAGTAATCAAGGGGTTGAAGAATTAAAAAGAATTGAATGAGAAAAGGGTGAAAACAAATAGCCCTCCAATTATTCAACCTTAGGGCAGAAACCGGGTTCAATCTATGCTATCGGTGGTTACCAAGGTAACATCGGTATTGAAGACAAGACGTCATGGACCCAAAGGACGCGACTCCGCATTCAACTTCCCAAACCACTCAAGTTCCTCTTAAAAGGACTTGTTTCATTCTCACCTGGAACCAACATTATCTATCGACTCTCTCTTAGAGATTGTTGATATTGAAGAAGGAGACCCTCTCCCTAGTCTCCCATATAGAACCAAATATGCACAATTGAGTATAGAGCCACAAGATCATCAATAAATCTCATTAGGACACTTTCAATGAAGACTCTCTGTTTCACACAATGTGGAAAGAGAGATTATATCTTATGAGTCCTACGCATTATCCTTGTGGTATTGTGATGAAGGTCTAAATAATACTCATCATTTTATATCGCTTAGAATGCCAAAACATCTTAAAAACACTCGAATGCATTAAAATGATAAAAATATCACAAATAAGTGTTTTATGTGTTTTAAATGCAAAATATCAAAATCTGTGAAAACGTATCAAGTTTGCATAATTGGCGCTTTAGCCCCCCAAGTTTAAAAAGTTGTCAAAACAAATTCCCCGTAAATCAAAAATAAAGAAAAATGTCATTTAAGGTCCATGGGATTCATAAGTTGTCAAAACAAACCCTTGAAATCAAAATTGCAAATTACAACTTAGGTCCCTCAAGTTTTGAAAATGTCAAAATGGTCCTTGATATTTAAAAATGGAAAATAATCAAATATGGTCCTTGTACTATTAAAGATTGGCGCTGGTCCTTTTGTTAACTTTGTGAGAATTGCAGTTTAGTCCTGCCAAAGTGTAATTACATCTTTAGTCCTTATATTAAACAAGCCAAATGACCCCTTTTTGTATTTAGACCCCCATCAAACCAAAAAGAACCCCCGCCAATACACCTTGGACCCCATTTTGGACCCCCTCTTTAATATTAAAAGTCAAAACTACCAAAAGGGCCAAATACTACTTCCCACTGCTCACGTCCTCACCAAATTGTAGAATCCCAAAAACCAGTGGTTTTTCTCCTCCACCGCCCCTTTCCACCTCACTTATACACCGTTAACCCCATTCCACCTCTACAATCATCCAAGAACCATTAATTAGATAAACCTACTCAAAGACAATTTTGGCCAAAACTAACATTTGGCAATTTCATGATCCGATGATTTCAATGGTCAAGATAAGGCGGAAATACTCATGATGCTCTACGAGATGAAAAAAGACTTATACAAGTTTGAAGCAATGTAATAATATATCTAGAGTAACTTTAAATTTTTATGTCGCTTTTGTTATTTTGCTTTCCAAGTAATTTAAGTTTTCAAAGTACTTGTTTAAACTTTTCAAGTATATGTGAATTGCCAAGATTCAATTTCAAATTTCAGTGTTATTTAAAGTTTATGCAAATTCATGTTCAAATTCTCAAAATGTTCTAATGTTATTGTTAGTTGTTGTATTGGACTCTTAAGTACACATAAGCTCCTATATAGCTTATAAAAGCTATTAGAAACTCTTAAATTCAGTTTAGAAGCAAAATACCAAAATACCAAAAAATACCAAAAAATTAGCTAAAAATAAAAAATCACAAGAAATGAAGAAAGATGCAAGGAGGTGGTTAATAATGGATTGCCTTGGGTTTAGTGCTTATTGGGAAGCTTTAGGTTGTGTTTTGTGTGCTAAATTCTCGTCTTCACTTGGAATCTAAGTTGTAAGCCTTTTTGTTCATTTTGGCATTTAATCGCTTTTAGTTATTTAGTACTATAGTCTCTGTGTTCTATTGTTCACTAGTTATAGTTAAGTGAAATTAACCAATAAAAATAGTCACTTGTTCTTTTAAAATTGTAGTTAGCAAAAATCTCATTTTCACGCTTAAATTAGCTTAAGTGTAATTTCTTGGTTTTATGTTGTCATTGTTGTTATTGTATGTTTCTTTAGTCTTATTAAAGGATACTATAAAGTCCTGAATCAATGAATAGTCTTAATCTTTGTTAAGCTTTGAAAAGCTTCTTAACAAATTTCATTATAAGTGTTTGGTTTCACTTCTTTAACTGAAGTTAGAGAGTGCCAAGTCTTTGCTCTTGGTTAATACATGTCTCATTAGTTCTTAGTAGCTCAAAGAAACCAAGAAACACAATCCTTGTTTACAAAGTCAAAATTCCATTTGATCACATCTTTTCTTATTCACCTGGATTTTAAAGTTCTATGATCATGGTTTTGTGTTAATAAGTTGTTATAATTGCTCAATTTAGTCTTAATAATCTTAATATATCATAATTAATAAGTAGGATTAATCCTAAGTTCACCTTAGTCAACTTATCTAGTTCTTATAAAAAGTCAAAATTTCAATTTGGTCGATTTTGAATAAAATAAATAATTTTAGTGTGTATTTATTACAAAGTTTTAGCTAAATCCTTTGGGATATTAAAATTTAGCTGTTAAAATAAATTAGAAAAATAATAGTTAATCTCTCTAGCTTATTCACCTTATTTTCGCTTTTACTTTAGACCCCTTTTCAAAAATCTCCATGTTCACAAGTTGAGATAGCACATTTCACAAGCTTCACAAAATTCATTAGTGGGTATTAGCTTGTGTAAATTAGCTTTTTAAAGCTCACCTAGCCATCTCATAGTTCCAGTTTTTAGTTAATTGTAGCTTATTTGATAAGCCTCGCAAGTGTTTTTAGATTTGTCCATTTCATCTAGTGAATCAAGATTCACTGCTTTCAACTTTTTCATAAGCTACTTATAAGCTCAATGCTGAACAAAAATTGAGTATTTTAGCTTTTTGGATAGTTTAGTTGGTCAACTTATTAGTTCCAGTGTTATATTCTATTTCCTAGCTTATCTTAATACTTAAAAATTAGCTTAAAGGTATCTAGTAACTCAAAAACAAGCATTCTCGCAGGCTAGCAGCTTGGAGCTTATTTTGAAGCTTATTGGTGCTTAATTTTAAGTAATTGTTATTTCTTAGTTATT
Source organism: Chrysanthemum makinoi (assembly GCA_910596185.1). Classification (NCBI taxonomy): domain Eukaryota; kingdom Viridiplantae; phylum Streptophyta; class Magnoliopsida; order Asterales; family Asteraceae; genus Chrysanthemum; species Chrysanthemum makinoi. The sequence goes on from OU343221.1 coordinate 235,565,994, forward strand.
ATATTAGCTTATTTAAAGGTGTTTAGCTATTCTCGCTATTATTAGCTTATTTATTAAATTTTAATATCCATTTAGCTAAACCTTGTGCTTATTCTTTTTTGTTAACTGTTGAGAAAATAAGCTCAACTGAGCTTATTAGTGATTTTTGTAAAAAGTTGTAGTTTTATAATTTGCTTATTTCAGTGTTCTTAATAAGTTTGTAAAATAAAATTCCAAAAATAAAATAGTTGCAAAAGAGAGTAGCTTTATTCAACCTCGCTACCCACCACCACACACACACACACTACCACTTGCCCTTGGGACTTGTCTCGTTAAAACCTTGCACTATCTAATATATAACCCTTCTTTCCAATTTAAGCTCATAATGAGCTTAATAGCTTATTTCAGCTTATTTAATCTAGCTTTTTCCACTTTTGTATTTTTTTCCTAGATTTGTATTAGTATAAAGTATTTATAAAAGTTTCAGATTTTTCTTAATAGTTTTAGTATTTTAATCATTTAATTAGTGTAAAATAGTATTTAATTCATAATAAAAAAATATAAAAGTCTAAAAAATATAAATATTTTTTCTAAAATTTTCTTTTGTCATATAGTACGTAAGAAAATTGTTTTTACACTTGTAGAACTTTTATTTCATAAATTTTACGCTTTGCTTACTCACTGCTGCATTATTTTATAAATAACGCCGCTTTCATTTTAAGTTACGTTTTTAGGTAATTTAAGTTTACGTTTTAATTAAAATAGTTTATTTAAGTTATTTTATTTTATAAATCACAAAAACATCATTGTAAAAAATAGTGATAGCGTTTATTTAATATATTTTAGCTTTTAAATTTTCTTTAATTTGCATTTAAGCCCCTGTAATTTATAAACTTTTTCTTTAGGTATAAATAAATCAAAATCCTTAACATCACTATCCTTAGTGATTATTCGACATCCTGTCATGTTAAACACCATTCATCCTCCGTGGGACTTAACGACCGTGAATCCACTATATTCCTCCGATCTAAATTGCATTTGCTTTTGAAGCTGCTTTAAGTTTATTACGGTTAGCAATTCACAAGTGGTTAGCTTGTGTGATTAAACTTGACCGTTTGGGAGCCAATCAAATTTTTTACGCTGCCGGAGGTTAAGCGTGTTTAAGCATTCTCGGACCTACTTGCACATATATACCACTTTTGTAAAAGCTTTTTGTAAAGTTATCAAATTATCCAAAAAGTTCATTAACACTTTTCCTAAAGTGTTAACAACACCAAACAAAATATAAAACAACAAAAAACAATCAACGCTTTCTAGCTTGTGTTTCCTTTAAGGTGATTCTTAAAGAAATACGATTTGGTTAAACGAGACGATACCAAAAATATTGTCCAAAAGTTTTTAAACCATCAAGACAAATCCATACCTACGCCTTTTCAAGTGGTACTTAATTATATACATAAAAATCAACCACCGAAATCAAGGCAAGCACACCTACTAACCGTGTGACCATAATAAGTTCCCTAACACAAATTAAAACTTGCCTTTTTGTCCTTGTGATTTGGTGTACCTTTTTCAAAGAAGCCATTTCATTTGTGATTATTGGTTAAGTTCACTTGTCGCTTTGCCTCGCATTTGTTTTGAAAATTGATTTTTAAACTTAGTGCATGCGCACTGCTCTTCCACTCTACAAGTCCACTTTCGAGCTTGCAAATATTCCTCGTAGGCGTAGAGGACGTTCGCCCTTCACCGTGGATCGAGGAACGCCTAGCACCACCACCACCCCCGCCGAAATGGCGTAAGACAAACCGATGAATGAGCTTCCCCAAGCACCCATCGAGGGTTACGGAGATGCCATTGTTGTCCCACCATCGTGGTCGATACCTTTGAGCTCAAAACCAGGTTGCTTAATCTTGTAACCCAAAGCCAATTCTATGGTTTTGAGCGGGATGATCCTCATGCACATATTCGATGGTTTAACAAGATTGCATCTACCATCAAATACAAGAATGTCCCACATGAAGCCATTGCTTCTTCTCGCTCCCATTTTCTAGAGGGACAAGCCCTAATTGGCTTGAGAAACAATCCCCTCGTTCCATTGAGACATGGGAGGATCTAGTCACCAAGTTTGTTAACTAATTCTATCCTCCATCCCGAACTACAAGTCTTAAGAATGAGATAATGAAATTTTCTCAAAGATTTGATGAATCATTCGGGAGGCATGGGATCGTTATAAAGAATTGCCCGCAAGTGTCCGATCATGGTTTTACCGAAGTTAATGCAAATGGATACTTTCTACAATGGTCTCGCACAGCGTGACCAAGACTCTTTAAATGCCTCCGCTGAGGTAATTTTAGCAAGACCCACAAAAGCCTTGCAAATCATTGAAAACAAGTCCTGTGTCCCCTTTCCGCACAAAGACATATCGACTCACCATGTCGGACCTTCTATTTAAACCCGTGAGTACATCTAGCACCGATGCTAAGATTGACAAACTCACGGATATTGTTCATGCTTTGGTTCTTGCTAACCAAAAGAAAGTCACTTTCACACGCATAACCATCACATGGTGAAATGAAGAAAGTTGAAGTTTGGGTTACTTGTGGTGGTCCTCATGCATACTACAATGTATCGCCACCGATGGTAGTCCGTTTGAAGTTAATGCTATAGCCGGTACTTCAAATCAGGGAGGTAATCAATACCGTCCTCAAAATGAACCAAACTACCGTGCTAACACTTATCGTGCACCACCCGTTTTTAGCCAGAATCCTAACATACAGAACCAGAATCAAAACCAACCTAGAATGAACCAAGGTTATCAAAACCAAGGTAATTTCTATCCCGAACCCAATCAAGGTTTCCAACATCAAGGAAACCTTAATCAAAACAATTTCAATCGAGGGAATCAATTTCAAGGAAATTTTCAACAACAAGGTCATAATCAAAACATAACGACCAAATTTCCTCCACGTCCTCCAAGCACCATCATCTCGATGAGTTATGAAGCAATTCATGAAATCCCAAGATGAAATGAACAGTTGTTATCGGTCAGATCACGATCTTAAGAAGTCTTTAAATGATCAACCCTGCTCGTAGGAAAACTTCCGAGCAACACGATCGCTAACCCGAGGGGCGATGCAAAGGCGATCACAACCGAAAGTGGTGTTTCATACAATGGACCCGCTATTCCTACTACCTCTTCTTCTTCTCTCCCTAAGGTAGTAGAAAGTGAACCTAAGACAACAATGGACCTTCACTCCAATGCCTCCTCCACTAGAGCAATGAGTCAAGTTACCAAGGATACAACGACAAGGTGCATTCGCCTACTAAGTAACACACGTCCATCGTAGTCCAACCTCAAGTTGTCCGTAAACCCAAATCAAATCCGTGAGTTGTTTTTGAACTTCCCGTAGCTCCCGTTGAAAACCCCAAATCCAAATCTTCTATTCCTTACCCATCACATTTGAATGAGCAAAGCTCTCAAGGAATCAAATGGACAAATTTTTCCAAATTTTCCAAGAACTACATTTTGACATAAGCTTTACGGATGCTATCATGCTGATGCCCAAGTTTGCATCAACTCTCAAACACATGTTAAGCAACAAGGAAAAGCTGTTTGAAATGGCTAAAACTCCTCTCAACGAACCGCCGCAGCTATCCCAAGAAGCCTGAAAAGCTTGGAGATCCCGGAAAATTCTCTTACCTTGTGTATTTACATGAATGGTTGAATGCTTTGCCTTAGCCGATCTTGGTGCAAGCATCAACCTGATGCCTTATTCAATATGGAAGAAACTTTCTCTTCCGGAACTTATTCCTACATGCATGACTCTCGAGCTTGCAGATCGTACAATATCCCGCCCTCTTGGCATTGCCGAGGACGTATTTGTGAAAGTAGGAAAGTTCCATTTTCCACCGACTTTGTAGTTGTTGATTTTGATGCCGATCATCGGGTTCCTCTCATTGTTGGACGAGGATTCCCGAGAACGGGCCGTGCTCTCATTGATGTATTTGAGCAAGAAATCACATTACGCGTGGGTAATGAAGTCGTCACCTTTAACCTTGATCAAACTTCGAGGTACTCCGCAAACTATGATTCTAAATCGGTTAACCGAATAGATATCATTGATGTTGCTTCTGAAGAGTACTCTCAAGAAGTTCTTGGTTATGATCATAATTCTTCGAGTGATAATCTCACTCATTCATCTCAACCCATCATCGCCAATTCTACTCCTTCTCTAACTCCATTTGAGGAAAGTGACTTCATCTTGGAAGAGATTGAAGCATACTTGTCCTAGTGATTCAGCCATGGGAAATTGATCACGCTCCCATCGACATCGAGGGGACATACTTCTCATTGAGAAGTTGCTTAATGATGATCCATCTCCACTCCCTCCCCCGAACTTCATAACAAGGAAGTCAAGTCAGTTGATAAACTCAAGAATTTCCTCGAAGTCGAACTTAAGGACTTACCACCTCATCTCTCAATATGCATTTCTTGAACGTGATGATAAATTACCAGTCATTATTGCTCGAGATTTGAGTAAAGATGAAAAGATCTGCTCATAAAGGTCTTGAAGTCACACAAGCAAGCAATTGCTTGAAACTCTCCGACATTAAGGGTATCAACCCTGAATTTTGTACTCACAAAATCTTGATGGAGGATGACTTCAAACCAGAGTTCAACATCGAGAAGAGTAAATCCAAAAATCCATGATGTTATCAAACTGGAGGTTATCAAACTTCTTGATGCAGGATTGATTTACCCGATCTCGATAGTCCTTGGTTAGCCCAATTCATTGTGTTCAAAAAGGGTGGCATAACTGTTGTCACAATGAAGATAACGAGTTAATTCCAACTCGGTGGTAATGGATGGCGTGTTTGCAGTGACTATCGTAAGTTGAATGACGCCACCCGAAAAGACCATTTTCCTCTACCCTTCATGGACCAAATGCTTGAGAGATTAGCGGGAATGAATACTATTGTTTCCTTGATGGTTTCTCGGTTATTTTCAGACCCATTGATCCACGGATCAAGAGAAGACCACATTCACCGCCCATACGGAACTTTTGCCTACGACGTATGCCTTTGGCTTATGTAATGCTCCCGCACGCTTCAACGATGTATGATGTTAATTTTCCACGACATGATCGGGGAAACAATGGAGGTGTTTATGGATGACTTCTCGGTCATTGGGGATTCGTTTCAAACATGTATCTCCCATTTAGAAAACATGCTCCAATGGTGTGAAGACACCAATCTTTGTCTAAATTGGGAGAAGAGCCACTTTATGGTCAAAAAAGGCATAGTCCTTGGCCATAAGATTTCCAAAATGGGATTGAGGTCGATAGAGCAAAAGTCGATGTTATTGCTAAATTGCCTCATCCTACTACCGCCGTAAAGGTATTAGGAGCTTTTTAGGTCATGCCGGTTTCTATCATAGATTCATACAAGATTTTTCTAAAATCGCCTCGCCTATGACTCATCTTCTTGAAAAGATGCTCCTTTTATCTTCTCACCCGAAAGCATCAAAGCTTTTGAAACATTAAAGAAAAGCTTACTGAAGCACCCATTCTCGCTGTTCCCGACCGGACTTCTTTTGAGCTCATGTGCGATGCAAGTGATTTTGCATCGGTGCGCTTCTTAGGGCAACGAGCTAAGCATTTTCAGCCTATCCACTACGCAAGTAAAACTATGATCAAGCTCAAACTCATTACACCACCACGTAAAAAGAGCTATTAGACGTGGTGTATGCATTTGAGAAGTTTCGGCCGTACTTAATCTTGACCAAATGTGGAGTGTATACGGATCACTCGGCTCTCAAATATCTCTTTGCAAAACAAGATGCAAAGCCGAGATTGTCCGCTGGGTTCTCCTCCTCCGTGAATTTGATATCATCATATGCGGATAAAAAGGAGCCGAGAACCCGGCAGCCGATCATCCGTCCCATTAGAGAACCCTCACCAAGATGTTTTCGAGAGAAAGGAAATAAATGAAACATTTCCTCTCGAGACACTCAATGCGGTTTCTTTTCGTGGAAACTCTTCTACCCCATGGTTTGTCGACCAAGCAAATTACCATGCGGTAACTTCATAGTGAAAGGGATGTCGACCCGTAAGAACAAATTCTTCAAAGATGTTAAACATTACTGGACGCCCCTACTTATTCAAAATCTGTGCGGATCAAGTCATCCGACGATGTGTTTATGGACAAGAAGCTCTTGACATTCTCAAAGCTTGCCATGCCGGACCAACCGGGCCATCATAGTCCAAACTACACGCGCCAAAAGGTGTTTGATTCCGGGTTTTATTGGCCCACAATTTACAAGGATGCCCATAATTTTGTCAAAACATGTGACGCTTGTCAACGTCACGGAAATATCTCTCAAAGAAATGAAATACCACAAAATGCCATTCAAGTTTGTGAGATCTTTGACATATGGGGTATTGATTTTATGGGGCCATTTCCATCATCTCGAGGTAACAAATACATACTTGTGGCTGTTGACTATTTGTCAAAATGGGTTGAAGCGAAAAGCTTTACCTACTAATGATGCCCGAGTAGTTGTAAAATTTTTGAAATCTCTTTTTGCTAGGTTTGGAACTCCACGCTATAATCGATCGTGGTACATTTCGCAATGACCAATTTGATCGCACACGACCACACCAACCACCAAAAGAAGTTTCGAAAAGGACAAGAGGCTTAAAAATCGTGCATCCGGTCGGATAAATTGATGACGCTCGGGCCTTCCGCATGCTTATAAAACACCCATCGGGTGTACTCCATACAAGCTAGTGTACAGAAAGGCATGTCATCTTCCGATTGAGCTTGAGCACAAGGCTTACCGGCCTTAAAACATGCAAATTTCGATATTCGCATAGCCGTGATCACAAAAGTTCAAATGAATGAATTAAATGAACTCCATGATCAAGCATACGAGAACTCTTTGATCTACAAACAAAAGACAAAGAAGATTCATGACTCTAAAATCAAGAACCGCTGCAACGCTGGTGATCGAGTCCTTCTTTTCAATTCAAGATTGAAGATTTTCTCGGGAAAGCTCAAGTCCCGCTGGTCCGTCCATTTACTATTACTAAGGTTTATCCTTATGGTACCATTGAGTTATCTCAACCCGATGGTCCAAATTTTAAAGTGAATGGTCATCGATTGAAACATTATTTTGGAGAGGACATTCCACCCGTGATTGTCCCGGATCTACAAACTTTCCCCATGAACCAATGAATGCGGGATCGAGTCAAGCTAGCGACTCGATAATCAAAAACAAGAGCACACACCATATGGGTTTTCACCCATACTGATTTTTACCCTTTTCTACCACCCTAGTGTGGGGAGTTGCCCCCTCATGTTGTATATATTTCAAAAAAAAAATGTGATATATAAAAAACAAAATAATGGCCGTAGTATTTCCCTTTTATGTTCTATGTTTTGGCATAACCGCCGGTACTTTGAATATTGAGGGCAATATTCATTTCTAGTGTGGGGAAGAATTCTCACGAATTTTATCATGTAATTATTCCACCCATTCCGCTTTTGGCAAAATTTTGGAGTAAGTGTTTTTCACTTACTCACGAAATGGTAATCAACCGCCATGTCTAACCCACATAAGGATTGGCTAATCCAGTAGCAAACGGCTCTTGGTAAAGATATCTCAAATCCGCTTATGGCTTGCAATTTGCCCAAAATTGTATGGTGTTCAACTCACCATATCTTTAAACTAGTGAAAAGTTGGCTAGCCCGCAAGTTTATGGCTTGTGGTAAAGGCAGTGGAAAACCATAATTGGTAATCGGCTCACCAAAGATAATATTGATAATTTATCTAAGAGTTGGCTAGTCCGAAGCAAACGGCTTCCGTAAAGACAAATCAAATCACATACCGGTGATTTGCTCAAAATCATTTGGTTATCATTGTACCAAGGTTCTTACTTGAACTCAAACAATTGGCTACCCGTAAGTAATGGCTTTTGGTAAAGAGATGAAATCCATTAATTTTTTTCAAATCATTGCTAGGGACTAGCAATATCTTAGTGTGGGGGATTGATGAGTGTCTAAATACTCATCATTTTATAATTTAGAATGCCAAAACATCCGAAAACACTCAAAAATGCATTAAAATGATAGAAAATATCACAAACAAGTGTTTATGTGTTTTAAATGCAAAAATATCAAAAATCGGTGAAACGATATCAGAGTTTGCATAATTGGCGATTTTACTAGTCCCCCGAGTTTAAAAAGTTGTCAAAAGCAGGTCCCTGGTAAAGCAAAATAAAGAAAAATGTCATTTAAGGTCCATGGGATTCATAAGTTGTCAAAACAAACCCTTGAAATCAAAAATTGCAAAATTACAACTTAGGTCCCTCAAGTTTTGAAAATGTCAAAAATGGTCCTTTGATATTTAAAATGGAAAATAATCAAATATGGTCCTTGTAATATTAAAGATTGGCAGTTTTGGTCCTTTTGTTAACTTTGGAGAATTGCGAGTTTTAGTCCTTCATGTTTGGCAGAATTACATTTTTAGTCCTTATATTAAAACAAGCCAAATGACCCCCTTTTGTATTTAGACCCCATCAAAACCAAAAGAACCACCTATACACCTTGACCCCCCATTTTGGACCCCCCCTTTTAATATTAAAAAGTCAAAACCAGTCAAAGGCGCCAAATACTACTTCCTTGTTCATCGTCCTCAGACTCTGTAATCCCAAACGAGTGGTTTTCTCTCCACTTGCCCTTTCCACCTCACTTATACACATTGCCAACCCCATTCCACCTCTACAATCATCCAAGAACCATTAATTAGATAAACCTGCTCAAAGACAATTTTGGCGCCAAACGACATTTGGCAATTCGATGATCGGATGATTTCAATGGTCAAGATAAGGTGGGAAATACTCATAGATGTCGACAGAGATGAAAAAGATCTTTATATACAAGTTTGAAGCAATGTAATAATATATCTAGAGTAACTTTTAAATTTCTTAGTCGTTTTTGTTATTTTAAGCTTTCCAGTGTAATTTAAGTTTTCAAAGTACTTTGTTTAAACTTTTCAAGTATATGTGAATCTGTTTTCAGTATTCAATTTCAAATTTCAGTGTTATTTAAAGTTTATGCAAATTCATGTTCAAATTCTCAAAATGTTCTAATGTTATTGTTAGTTGTTGTATTGGACTCTTAAGTACACATAAGCTCCTATATAGCTTATAAAAGCTATTAGAAACTCTTAAATTAGGTTTAGAAGCAAAATACCAAAAATACCAAAAATACCAAAAAATTAGCTAAAAATAAAAAATCACAAGAAATGAAGAAAGATGCAAGGAGCAGGGTGTAATGGATTGCCCTTGGGTTTAGTGCTTATTGGGAAGCTTTAGGTTGTGTTTGTGTGCCTAAATTCTCAGTCTTCACTTGGAATCTAAGTTGTAAGCCTTTTGTTCATTTGGCATTTAAGCTTTTTTAGTTATTTAGTAGCTATAGTCTTTGTGTCTTATTGTTCACTAGTTATAGTTAAGTGAAATTAACCAATAAAAATAGTCACTTGTTCTTTTAAAATTGTAGTTAGCAAAAATCTCATTTTCACAGTTAAATTAGCTTAAGTGTAATTTCTTGGTTTTATGTTGTCATTGTTGTTATTGTATGTTTCTTTAGTCTTATTAAAGGATACTATAAAGTCTGGAATCAATGGAATAGTCTTAATCTTTGTTAAGCTTTGAAAAGCTTTAACAGTTCATTAAGGGTGTTTGGTTTCACTTCTTTAACTGAGTTAGAGAGTGCTCAAGTCTTTGCTCTTGGTTAATACATGTCTCATTAGTTCTTAGTAGCTCAAAGAAACCAAGAAACACAATCCTTGTTTAAGCAAAAGTCAAAATTCCATTTGATCACATCTTTCTTATTCACTGTTGGATTTTAAAGTTCTATGATCATGGTTTTGTGTTCATAAGTTGTTATAATTGCTCAATTTAGTCTTAATACACCTTAATATATCATAATTAATAAGTAGGATTAATCCTAAGTTCACCTTAGTCAACTTATCTAGTTCTTATAAAAAGTCAAAATTTCAATTTGGTCGATTTTGAATAAAATAAATAATTTTAGTGTGTATTTATTACAAAGTTTTAGCTTAAATCCTTTTGGGATATTAAAATTTAGCTGCTAAAATAAATTAGAAAAATAATAGTTAATCTCTGCCTAGCTTATTCACTGCTTATTTTCAGTCTTACTTTAGACCCTTTTTCAAAAATCTCCCCTGTTCACAGTTGAGATAGCACATTTCACAAGCTCTCACAAAGCTCATTAGTGGGTATTAGCTTGTGTAAATTAGCTTTTTGAGAAGCTCACCTAGCCATCTCATAGTCTCAGGTGTTTAGTTTTCAATTTGTAGCTTATTTGATAAGCCTGCAAGTGTTTTTTAGATTTGTCCATTTCATCTAGTGAACTGAGCATTCAGTGTTTTCAACTTTTTCATAAGCTACTTATAAGCTCATCAGTGAACAAAACAGTGAGTATTTTAGCTTTTTGGATAGCTCAGTTGGTCAACTTATTAGTTCCAGTGTTATATTCTATTTCCTAGCTTATCTTAATACTTAAAAATTAGCTTAAAGGTATCTAGTAACTCAAAACAGTACCCTGTGCTACAGAGAAGCTTGAGCTTATTTGAAGCTTATTTGGTGCTTAATTTTAAGTATTTGTGCTTTCTTAGTTATTATATTAGCTTATTTAAAGGTGTTTAGCTTATTCTCAGTTACATTAGCTTATTTATTAGCTTAATAACCATTTAGCTAAACCTTGTGCTTATTCTTGTTTTTTTTGTTAACTGTTGAGAAAATAAGCTCAATCTGAGCTTATTAGTGATTTTTGTAAAAAGTTGTAGTTTTATAATTTGCTTATTTCAGTGTTCTTAATAAGTTTGTAAAATAAAATTCCAAAAATAAAATAGTTGCAAAAAGAGAGTTGCTGGGATTCGAACCCTGGCCACCCAGCTCACCACACACACACACTACCACTTGCCCTTGGGACTTGTCTCGTTAAAACCTTGCACTATTTAATACATAACCCTTCTTTCCAATTTAAGCTTATACGAGCTTAATAGCTTATTTCTAGCTTATTTAATCTAGCTTTTTCCACTTTTGTATTTTTCCTAGATTTGTATTAGTATAAAGTAATTTATAAAAAAGTTTCAGATTTTTCTAAATAGTTTTAGTATTTTTAAACATTTAATTAGTGTAAAATAGTATTTAATTCATAATAAAAAATATAAAAGTCTAAAAAATATAAATATTTTTTCTAAAATTTTCTTTTGTCATATACTACGTAAGAAAATTGTTTTTACACTTGTAGGACTTTTATTTCATAAATTTTACGTTTTTGCTTGCTCACTCGCGTACATTTTATAAATAACGCTCGTTTTCATTTTAAGTTACGTTTTTAGGTAATTTAAGTTTACGTTTTAATTAAAATAGTTTATTTAAGTTATTTTATTTTATAAATCACAAAAACATCATTGTAAAAATAGTGATAGCGTTTATTTAATATATTTTAGCTTTTTAATTTTCTTTAATTTGCATTTAAGCCCCTGTAATTTATAAACTTTTTCTTTAGGTATAAATAAATCAAAATCCTTACTGATCACTATCCTTAGTGATTATTCGACATCTGTCTGTGTTAAACACCATTCATCCTCCGTGGGACTTAACGACCCAGGAATCCCCTATATTCCTCTGATCTAAATTGCATTTGCTTTCTGAGCTGTTTTAAGTTTATTACGGTTGACTATTCACAAGTGGTTAGCTTGTGTGATTAAACTTAACCGTTTGGGAGCGAACCATATTGCCAGAACATCTAAGTGATATGCATTCATATTCACGATGAAGATGGAAAGCCTTCTGGAGCCAACATCAAACAAGCTCCTGGTAGGTGTCATGTGAGATCTATCCAATAGATCGACCATGTGACAACTGGACAGAAACAATGGAGAGATTCAATCTTTTGAATCAATCCTGGTTCAGGGTATGGATTGACGGATACCTTTGAAAAAATGGCCGTTGTGCTGAAAAACTCTTTTCTTTAGCACATCGAATGTGTACTTATTTCTAAAAATAAAAGGTGTTTATGATTGATAATTGATTTTCATTAAAACCTTCGTTGTATTGCAAAAACAATTTCTATTGAGAAATACACGATTGTTTTTTCAAATCTCTTTTCATCAATCAGTGAATCTCGTTTCGCTGGTTCACTCACTCCGTGTTTTCTTCTTTGAGACGTTCCGGTTTGAGAACAGCTAGAGCAGCTGCGAAACCCTGTCAAGGAAATTCTTCGGAATTATACTGATCACAGGCAGGCGTACTTGTACTTGATCAACGGGAACCGTGGGCCGTGTACCTCAATTCAATGAAAGTGATCAAAGACACTTTCGTGCTTTATTGCTAATATAGCTTTTATGCTAGGTACACCCGACGTTTGCAGCTGATCAGAATGGAGCGGTCAATCCATAGCCGCATGCTCACACAACACATTCATATCTAAAGAAATCATGATTAGTGCATCAATGACTCTGATATTTTCACTCCATGCTTCTGCTACGCTGCTGCCAATATCATGAATCAACGAAAGCTTCCGCTACTCTGATAAGAAGAAATCATGATCCAGAATGTGAGCATGTCGGTCCAAAAGTCACAACATCACCTAATACCAACACCACAAAGGAAATGTCTGAGATTTAATGTGGCTGATGATCTCAAATCTGGCTCAAAACTTAGTATCATGTGGATCAGTTAAAGACCTCCACTCAGAATATCCAATCATGCAATAATGAAGAATCAAAGACTACGAGCTACAGAACAAAGAACATGGTCAAGAATGCAAGAACAATTTTTTTAATGTAATATCTGTTTGTATTCAATGTAATTTCAGTATATGTTTGAGGTGACCTCCCTTAGGGGGAGATTGTTAGGATTTAGAAAATCCTAGTATTAAAGTGTTGGTCACCTCAAGTATATGTAATCGTTAGAAAGCTCGTAGTCGGTAGTTATTTTATGTTTAGTAGTAGTTAGTTAAGTAACACCGTGGAGGACGGACGAGTCTTTACCCACTGTATGCCTGATCCACAGCCCGTTGTGTGGCGTTTTATTGTAAGACTATAAATACTCTCTACCTCCCAAGGTAGAGAGTTGGAGCTCATAATAAGAATTTTCTTTCTCTAACTAAAGTTCCCAAACCTCTAACTTTCTCTCTCTAAAACTCATCTCTTATACGCCTAAGTATGTTTGTGTTATGATGTGCATGTGAAATCCAATATGTTACACATAGAGTTTCAGTAACCCCAGAATATAGCTTCCTTGAAGCTTTAGTGATCCACATAACAAGTTGCCTCTCTGTCAGTGGAAGAGTATTATCAAATTTTCTGAATTCTTCAGGACAGGAAGATGCAGAAGAGTCAGAGTCATTATCTTCAACTGGCCGAAAGGTGACTCTTTAGGCTCTTGTGGATCAGACTGATGCTCTTGTTCAGGTTGAACATCAGCGTCCACTTCTTCTTCTGCTGATAGAATTTCATCTTCACTTTCAGCTTGTTCTTCATCAGAGAAAAGTATTTCAGTAACTTCAGCAACCGTGAGTAAACCAGTGGTGGTGATGGGTTCCATATCAGCGGGTGGTATGTTTCCCCCTGATTCTTTGTCCCCCAGGGACCCCTCAGACACTGGTGGGTGTTTCCCAATGCCTTCGCCGGATTCAGGATTGGTAGTGGGTTCTGTATCAGTGGGTTGTTTCTTTCCCTCAGAGTCTTTGTCCCTCTATGACCCATGAGACACTGGTGGGTGTTTCCTAGTGCCTTTGGCGGAGTCAGTGGCAGTTAGATCCCTATCAGCGGGTTGTTCAGTTCCCTCTGAGTCTTTGGGATCATTCAGTTGGCCCTCAGACAAAAGCTGTGATTTGCGAATGTCATCCTTGGGAAATGTGGAAGGCGCTCCCCTACCAGCGGGTTGTATGTTTCCCTCTGGTTCCTGGGGAGTAGTAGATGGGACCAAGGGCACAGATTGTGATTTATCAGTGTCCTTCGTTGTCAGCGGGGTAGATGTTTCTTGGTCTCCAGTGGGTGGCAGATCGGTCTTGGGCTTCTTTTGACTTTTAGGCTGTGTTCCTGAAGCCTCAGGGCCCTGAGACTTGGGTTTGGTCTTAGTCCCAGTCTGATACTTCCCCTTTCTTTTTTTAGGAGCAGGGTTAGGAGACACTGAGTCCCTCTGGTTGTTTACAGCAACCATATGGACTGTCAATTCAATAATAGTGACATGGGATGGGTCTTTTTGAAAATCAGATTGACTCAGGATGCCAGGTAAAGCACAATATTTTTGTTCCTGAGGATAATTGTAACCCAGTAACACTTGCAAAGCACAAGAGACAAACCTAGGATACGAAACGTATTTCGTCCTAGTTTTGCTCTGTAGCTTGGTTACGAGATCACTGTAAATGATCTCCCCAATGTCGACAGTGACCCCATTCATCAAGCAATATGCCATCATCAACTGAATAGAGTTAACTTGTTCAGTGGATGAGTGGTTCCCACCGAGGACCTGAATCACAAAAGTGAACAGGATCCTCCAAGCCACAGGAAATGAATTCTTGGTGATTGGGGTTCTGTCCAAAAATTTTGGATCTAAAACAATTTGTTTTAACCCATCTTTAACTGTGGAGGATTCAGGATGGGCAACATAGACTCCATTATTATAGTCTAAGCCTGTTGAAGTACAAAAAGTTTTGAAGTACAAAAACTTTTACTGTAATAAAATATCCACTGGATATTTCATGTGAGAGGAGGCTTTTAATGCCAAGTGGGATGAGGTAAGTTTTTTAGGGACCCTTGACATGGATGACAGTAAGACAAAGAGACATATATTCCTATATTAAATTGGCATGGTTACCAACCTAGGACATTTAAGTAACTGATACTTGGAGCATTTAGTTACTCATTCAATGCTCAATCTCAACTGTCAGGGTCCCTGAATGCGTCTTACTCATTCAGTGAGATGGTTGTTTTGGGGTTTTGTTCAGGGAGGATGAACCATTTGAGAGAAAACTTACTGAGATTAGGATTGGTTTTCAGGTTGCTGACTTTCAATGTCTAGCATTCCCAATTCAGCTTTTAGTCTCTTGAAGGTAGGTTCATCTAAGGGTTTGGTAAAGGTATCAACAAGTTGATATTCAGTAGGGATGAAATGAAGCTCTATGTCTCCTTTCATTATGTGGTCTCTGATGAAATGATATCTGATATCAATGTGTTTGGTTCTTTGGTGAAGGACAGGGTTGTTGGAGATTGCAATAAAACTGGTGTTATCACAGAAGATGGGTACCATTTTGTAATGGATGTCATAGTCACTGAGTTGATTTTTCATCCATAAAACACTGGCACAACACCCTGCAGCAGCCACATACTCAGCTTCAGCTAAAAACATAGCCTCTGATTGTTGCTTTTTAGCACTCCAACAAACCAGTTTTCCTCCAAGAAATTGACAGGACCCTGAGGTACTTTTCCTGTCCATGTTGCAGCCAGCATAATCAAAGTCAGAATATCCTTTGAGGTCAAACCCTGAGCACTTTGGTTAGTACAGTCCAAGGCTTGGAGTTCCCTTCAGGTATCTGAGGATTCTTTTGGCTGCAGTGAGATGGGATTCTTTGGGATTGGACTGATATCTTGCTATATCGCATCGAGAATTGCATGTCGGTGGAAGCAAGAAGTAAGATACATCAGTGAGCCAACAATCCCTCTGAAATGGGTTTGATTGACTGATTTGACAGTGAGATCAGGTCCAAGGTTGTTAGGAGGGACCATTGGTGTCTTCACTGAGGCACAGTCAGAGATCTCATATTTCTTCAAGAGATTTCTGGTATATTTCTATTGACTGATGGAGATTCCTTTATCAGTTTTGTTAATACAAATAAGCCGTAAAAACGTTTATTTATATTTTACGATCTTCTAATGTTTTGTCGATAACAAACGTAAAATCATTTTAACGAAACAAATAAAATACGTAAATGGTTTGAACTAATAGTTTCTAACATATTCACATTTTCACATAAAACACTAAAACAAGTATAAGTGATTTTATGATCTAATATTACATATGTACAACAACTAGTGTTTACATATTTGGGTAAAATATACACATAACTAGTATGTAGTATATTGGGTAATATAAATGGGTAGAAACTTAAGTATCACAACCCATTGGGCAAATACATTGAATGTAGTTGGGTACAACCCAAAGCCCATGACCCATAACCTATTGCATGACATCATGCTTATATCATAAATGGATAATATCCATAACCCATGGTTTTGACCCATACCCATGTGACTAGGTGCATTGCACTCAAGAGATACATTGTATCTAGCTAAAGACCCATGGATCAACCCATGACCCATAACCAAAATACCCATGGGTAAAGGGGAGCGTCCCACGGATCCCTAGCTTTACGCTAGACGGATCCCTTGTGGAAGGGATATGTGGGATCCGGGGAACAGTAGGATTTTTCCTCTATAAATAGTGAGCCATTTCTTCATTGTTTCTCACCCCTTTCTAACATACTTTCCCCAAGAGTTAAAAACTCTCTAACCTCAGATCCAAGAGATCTATGTTTGTAGTTTTGTTTTTGTGTGATCTTCTAGGTTCCTCTTAAAGGCAAGATCACCACCTTTGAAGTCGAGCAAGCTCAAGTCCATGAGTTGCCAAGCTTCCTCATCATCAAGACTACTGAAGTCTTCTTGTTGATGATTGTTTTTCTTTTCTAAGAAGTGTTGAAGACATTTGTGAATGGTGTCTCAAGTGCCAAGACGAAGATATTAGTGAAGGGTATCTATCGTCCGTATCATAAGCACTTGTGGTAGGTGCTTAGAAGTCAAGACTAGAAGCATTAGTGAAGGGTGCTTAGAAGTCAAGACACAAGACATTAGTGAAGGGTGTCTTGAAGATCTAGTCAAAAGCATTAGTGAAAGGTGCCTTAGATGTACATTCGATATGGTGTGTTTTGATGTACAAGATAGATTAGTACTAGATCCAAGGATATTGATATCCTTGATTATGTTGTAAAGGAGTAGATCTCCTTTGGGATTAGTCGTTCGTGTAGTGTTGGGTAGTAGTTCCTCCATTGCAATGGAACTAGGTGCTTAGCCTAGTACCTAATAAAGGGTATGCGACGTTGTGTTGGTGTGGTTCACCTTGGTGTGAAAGAACTAGGTACTTAGCCTAGTACCTTATAAAGGGTAGGCGACGTTGTGTAGGTGTGGTTCACCTTGGAGTGAAAGAACCCGGTGGTTAGCCTAGCACCGGAAAAAGGGCAGGCGACGTTGTGAAGGCTTCTCCGCCATAAGAAGATTGGTGTAGTGTTTACGAACTCTCGAGTAGGTGACTCGGGGAGTGGAGTAGGGCAAGGAAGGTGTCCTTGTAGCCGAACCACTATAAATACTCGCGTTGTGGTTTTGTGCTTCTTACTCTTATCTTTTCATTACATACCTTTATATGTTTGTTTATCAACATCCAACACGCACATCCAAATAGATTGACATAAGTCGATCTAAATAGTTTAAAAGGAAGTTTTAATTAGCAAAACTATTCAACCCCCCCCTTCTAGTTTTCCACAATTGGCATCAGAGCTTCGTTACCAAGTTTCTTGAAGTATATTGTACTTTAAAAACTTGATACGATCCATGGTTAATTGAAAACTACAAAGAAGGTCTTTCATAAAAACAAACACCAAGTCTCTTAAAACTATATGTTTGGATGTTGATTTGATAACAACATTTCTCTTATTTACCTTTTCATTTAATTGCACTAATCTTCTTTGTCATGTTGATTAGTCAAAGCTCATACCCACCAAGCTATAGGAATCGCTTGGTAACAAGAATACCTTCCTTAATAAGGTATCTTAAACGCAAAGGAGTGGGAATCGTCTAAGTGACATTTGTTTTGTCATTTGTAAAGAAATTCCTAAGTGCGCTAGAGGTATGATTTTCTTTTTATTTTACTTGATAATTAAGTATGCCTATTCAGGTATTTATATGATTATCTTTTGTGCATATACATGTATTACATGAAGCTTCATTAGGAAGACTCTCTTTTTTTTTTATATACGTGTCACTCTTTCGTCTAAAGTCGTGGTATATAAAACTTGTGTTTCATTTTCTTTTAATACCATAATAAAACAAAACACAAATTTCAAAAATTCCTCCTTCCCTTTTTATAAATCGTCCGTCAATCACTCCATCAAATCCCCACCTTTTCAAATCTTCCAATTTCAAAAATTTCATCTCATTCAAAACTTCATCTTCCTATCCATTTCATCTCAACCGAAACCAAGAAGGATCGTCTTCAATATGGTTTACATCGCCCTCGTGCTCATCGCCTTAACACTCATCGCACTTGTGTTCCCTATGATGAAGTTCACATACGGAGACATTTACTTTGTGTTGTTAATATACATTGGGGTTATATACCCAATCCTTTTTATCATCCTTAGCATTGAAATGAAATATTACTAATAACCTAGTTATCTAGGCTATTATTATCATAATGTGTTTGTTGTTTCTTTTGATTTATATGTTCTATTTTCTTGCGTGATACATTAGAAGTCATGTATGCATGCTAAAAGAAAATGTAGGATAAATCACATACCATGGTATAAAATTGTAAAACCTATATTTTTATCAAATCTGTTTCTGTAACTATAGTTCTACGGATCCCGGAAGATATACTAGCCGGATCCCTTTTGTAAAGGAACCGTGGGATCCGTCCTACTGGAAAACAGTTTTTCATGCAAATTAAAAACCACTTTTCTTCTAAAAGTAATACTCCACTAGTATGTCAAAACTATAAGTGAGTTAAGTGTCTTTCTTGTTAAAAACCATTGTTAATAAAAATCTAATAAAAACGTTAGATAAACATAGGTTGACCACAAACATCACTTTCTATTAACTCATCATTTCTATTGGTTCAACTATGACGCATGAATATGAGTTTGATTTTTCACTCACTAGCGTCTACACTCCGAACATCTCCCTTGAACCCAACACACCTGGCATTCATGTCCGTGGGTTCAATAACCTCGAAAACCGTCACTTCCACGAAGGACGTATTGTAGACACCTCTCTGCAATTCGAAGAAGGTATCAATACCTCCTTCCGAGCCATAGGACTAGAATGTCTTCTTGAAATCAACAAGAAGATATGTCCAAGGTTCATAATGGAATTCTTCCGTCAAGTTGAACTCGTTCGTAACGAGGATCGCTCTCTATCTCTTTGGTTTTATATCAAAAACCAAAATTTTACTTTAACCCTTGGGCATTTTGCTCACATCCCCGAATTCCTAATCATGGACAATGTGCCTTCACCGAAGATTGGTCTCTTGATTCTCTCTTCAACTTTCGTGAAGAAAATAGTCCATATTGTTCACACATACCCTCCCCGGAAGATTTACATCGCATAATATGCAAACCTCGACCATATTACTCCGATCAAAACATTATCTTCACACGGGACATTCGAGAAGAGTACAAGCCCCTTGCACTCATCCTACGTGAAAATGTTTGGAGTCTTAGGGGAAATCGAGAAATTCTTCCCGCTTGTTGTGCTCACATATTGTATTGTTTGCTAACACAACAACCATACAATCTCGCCTACTTCTTCGCAAGACGAATTATAAATCTTCAAGGCTCCAAGAATAAACTCATCCCTTATGGAATGTTCTTGACGCGCCTCTATCATAACGTTATGCACTTTCATCCTCAATTTCAAAGTCCGTTGTACGTACTTGTGAACAAGATGATGGAACCGCTAAACAAATCTCTCATGAAGACTTTCTTCATTCTTGATTCCACCAACACTCATCAACAACGTGATGATCCTCCTAGCGAAAACACTCAAGGAACCTAGTAGTATTTCAAATAGGATCAATCCTCTTGTACTCGTGCTTTATCAATGTAATCTTATTTCCTCCATGAAATAAAACATCTTACATTTGATATCTTAGTGTTAGAACCCCTTTAAACTAACCTTGGAATATAATGCATTGACAAGATCATTGCATACCTTTAGTAAAGGTTCTGCTGAGCAGATGGACGGATCCCAAAGTTTGTGCTAGACGGATCCCTACATTTAGGGAACAGTGGGATCCGGCAAACAGAAAATGAAATTGCAAGCATTGTATTTCAAACATATCTTTAGAACACCTCACACTAAGCTAGACATAGTGTCTTAAGGCAAATTAAGTCCTTATCAAGTTAAGTAGACTCTTCCTACTCACACATAACTCACCTAGATCACACACAAAGACACTTATAGATCTATCATTTCATTTTAATCCATTACTCTTCCGCTCTTAAGCTCACACATCATTTTTCACATGATCCCTCATATCCAAACATTAGAAACATCTTATAGCAAAATCGATCATAATCATCCTTACAACAAAATTGGTCAAAATTGATCAAATCCTAGTTTCTCCATCTTAAAGCCTCTAGGATATTTTCCAAAGGATTAATCTAAGTCACTATCTGATCTCTAGGATCATTTAGCTTCACTTGACACTCTCAAAATCTTTGGTGTCATCCTTGTTCATTCATTGGTACTCATGAAAGTTCCAATTCCTTTCATAAAAGGCAATCATTAGCCACATCACTCATTACCCTCAAGTACTTAAGCACCCCTTCATTTAAGACACTTAGGAGAACTGAAACACTCAAGATAATATAGATCTTAGACCTTAGAAACATCATTTCTACTCTTTCATAGCTGCTGAGAGCCGGATCCCTAGGATTGACCTAGACGGATCCCTCTGAGGAGGGAACCGTGGGATCCGGATGACAGATTATGTCAAACCTTGCTAAAACAATCATTTCAACTCATCTTTCTAACTCAAACACTCCATCTCATCTTAAATGAGTTCCTAGATCAGTACAAACTCTGAAGTTGACTCTTGTGCATGTTAATCATCACATTCCAATGAATCTTAGTGGATCACGGCTTAAATGCTCTTGCCAAATCTCTTGCTTTATAAACCACATTGTTAGGACTTCCATAGTCATCACCTTCATCCTAACTTTCAGCACTTTAGAAACCCTTACAAACCTCTTGAAATGATCTCATCATGAGAAAAACTCCAAGTAGTAACTTATCCACCAAAGAACCACCCAAGAAAATTGCTCGTGTTGTACACGAAATTTCTTCAACCGAATCATCTCCGGTCAAGCCAACAAATGCAAGGAACTCTTCTCAACCAATAAAACCAATTCCTAAAAGGATAGTACCCAAAAAACTACCTATGCCAAACACCACCATACCTCCTAGACCAAACAATATCATCTCCACTAAACCATCACCATTGGTTCCTAGAGCTATTTCTTTTACATCTCCACTATCATCACCACACCTCTACAATTTAGAGGATTTGCCTCCT
Organism: Chrysanthemum makinoi; assembly: GCA_910596185.1. Taxonomy (NCBI): domain Eukaryota; kingdom Viridiplantae; phylum Streptophyta; class Magnoliopsida; order Asterales; family Asteraceae; genus Chrysanthemum; species Chrysanthemum makinoi. The sequence goes on from OU343221.1 coordinate 235,587,416, forward strand.
AGGCCATCTCATCCGCTTCCGCCGACAACATTCTCCTCATTAGGAGGAATAATGGTACAAAATCAAGGTGTTTAGTCAACACTAACTCTGGCTTCCTTTTCGCCGTTTCCATCATATAATCCCATTTGGATTATGAGAAATCATCAAAGTCAACCACCCGACCATATGGAAGTTGACACTTCTCTACCACCACCATCATTCTTGGTCGAGCCATTCCCAAACGCGCCTCCACCAATCCCTCCGTCTTTTGAAGCTCCACAAGCCTCTTCACTTGATCCTTCGCATCAAGCCATTTCATTTCTTCCACCACCACTACCTAGCCATGATAAAGATTGCTATCATTGTCAACATGTTGAAAGTTTGATACATGAAGTACGAGAAGACCAATGTTTCATGTTCTATCATCTCCTCGAACGTTTCGACGAGATTAAACCTAAACAAAACTTGAGCTAGAAGATTTTAGTGGTGTCCTAGCATCAAGCGATAGTTGGTCTAGAAATTCCTAGTCATGTATTCTTTATTTTCTTAGTTTTTAGAGTCATGTATATCATAACTCTAGTTTTATTAAATGAAATTACATGCTACTTGCTATATTTCTGAGTATATGATTACGTTGTATTCATATCTCACTTTTGTGATAACATTACTTGTTATATCACCATTGCTGAAATTGATCATCAGCTATACGGATCCCTCAAAATTGCCTAGACGGATCCCTACTAGGAGGGAACCATGGGATCCGTGAGACAGAAAACTATTTTTATAATAACTTGGATCACATATGCAGGAAATTGTGCATTATACTTGTTTTCTAACCTTTGTTTTGTAGTTATTCAATCTACACTTGAAGACTTTGACACCCTAAAGCTAGGGGAGCTTTGTGTCAAAGCAATACATTTCAAATTACTTGCAATATTAGGATTACATTTCTTCACATCCCTTTGCAAAATTGCAATCGTCGAGGGGGAGCACATTCGTCACTTAGATGAAATCTTTTGCAAACTTAGTTGCAAACAAACTAGCTTATTACTTTCTTGACGCCCTTACATAGGGATGGACTCGTCAAGGGGGAGTAAAGACGAGATCCTTTCCCGTTACTTGCTCTCTGTTTCTTTTTATTTCTTTTACATGTTTTTCCTAAAACAATGTGTTAGTTTACTTTCGAAGCTCTTTTTGTTTCGACAAAAAGGGGGAGAAGAAAGTAAAAACTACAAATTCAAACTTTTACGAATTTTAGCTTTTCCTTAAAATAATTTTATGTTTTGTCATCAACAAAAAGGGGGAGATTGTTAATACAAATAAGCGTAAAACGCGTTTATTTATATTTTTCGTTCTTCTAATGTTTTGTCGATAACAAACGTAAAATCATTTTAACGAAACAAATAAAATACGTAAATGGTTTGAACTAATAGTTTCTAACATATTCACATTTTCACATAAAACACTAAAACAAGTATAAGTGATTTTATCATCTAATATTACATATGTACAACAACTATTGTTTACACATTTGGGTAAAATATACACATAACTAGTATGTAGTATATTGGGTAATATAAATGGGTAGAAACTTAAGTATCACAACCCATTGGGCAAATACATTGAATGTAGTTGGGTACAACCCAAAGCCCATAAACCATGGAGCTTGACCCATAACCCATTGCATGACATCATGCTTATATCATATATGGATAATATCCATAACCCATGGTTTTGACCCATACCCATGTGACTAGGTGCATTGCACTCAAGAGATACATTGTATCTAGCTAAAGACCCCATGGATCAACCCATGACCCATGACCCATAACCAAAATACCCATGGGTAAAGGGGAGCGTCCCACGTATCCCTAGCTTTACGCTAGACGGATCCCTTGTGGAAGGGATCCGTGGGATCCGGGGAACAGTAGGATTTTTCCTTTATAAATAGTGATCCATTTCTTTATTGTTTCTCACCCCTTTCTAACATACTTTCCCCAAGAGTTAAAAACTCTCTAACCTCAGATCCAAGAGATCTATGTTTGTAGTTTTGTTTTTGTGTGATCTTCTAGGTTCCTCTTAAAGGCAAGATCACCACCTTTGAAGTCGAGCAAGCTCAAGTCCATGAGTTTCCAAGCTTCCTCATCATCAAGACTACTGAAGTCTTCTTGTTGATGATTGTTTTTCTTTTCTAAGAAGTGTTGAAGACATTTGTGAATGGTGTCTCAAGTGTCAAGACGAAGATATTAGTAAAGGGTATCTATCGTCCGTATCTTAAGCACTTGTGGTAGGTGCTTAGAAGCCAAGACTAAAAGCATTAGTGAAGGGTGCTTGGAAGTCAAGACACAAGACATTAGTGAAGGGTGTCTTGAAGATCTAGTCAAAGGCATTAGTGAAAGGTGCCTTAGATGTACATTCGATATGGTGTGTTTCGATGTAAAAGATAGATTAGTACTAGATCCAAGGATATTGATATCCTTGATGATGTTGTAAAGGAGTAGATCTCCTTTGGGATTAGTCGTTGGTGTAGTGTTGGGTAGTAGTTCCTCCATTGCAATGGAACTAGGTGCTTAGCCTAGTACCTAATAAAGGGTAGGCGACGTTGTGTAGGTGTGGTTCACCTTGGTGTGAAAGAAATAGGTACTTAGCCTAGTACCTTATAAAGGGTAGGCGACGTTGTGTAGGTGTGGTTCACCTTGGAGTGAAAGAACCCGGTGGTTAGCCTAGCACCAGAAAAAGGGTAGGCGACGATGTGAAGGCTTCTCCGCCATAAGGAAATTGGTGTAGTGTTTACAAACTCTCGAGTAGGTGACTCGGGGAGTGGAGTAGGGCAAGGAAGGTGTCCTTGTAGCGAACCACTATAAATACTCGCGTTGTGGTTTTGTGCTTTTTACTCTTATCTTTTCATTACATACCTTTATATGTTTGTTTATCAACATCCAACACACACATCCAAATAGATTGACATAAGTCGATCTAAATAGTTTAAAAGGAAGTTTTAATTGGCAAAACTATTCAACCCCCCTTCTAGTTTTCCACAAGTTTTCCTGCTTTGTAGTCCAAGAAAGTAAGTGAGTTCACCCATCATGCTCATTTCAAACTTCTTTGTCATCAGTTTTTCAAACTATTTGCAAAGAGTATAATTTTTTGAGCCAAAGATGATGTCATCAACATACACTTGGACTAGGATCATATCTTGTTTTGTCCTATAGATAAACAATGTGTTGTCTATCTTCCTTCTGACAAACTTTTTTTGAATCAGGAAGGCTGAGAGAGTTTCATACCATGCCCTGGGAGCTTATTTAAGTCCATAAAGGGCTTTGTCAAGCTTGGTGACATAGTCGGAATTCACTACTCTCAAAGCCAGGAGGTTGCTGAACATACACATCTTCCTTGAGTTTACCATTTAGGAATGCACTTTTTACATCCATTTGGTAAACTTTGAAGTTCATGTAGGTATCAAATGCAAGGAAGATCCTGATGGCTTCCATTCTTGCAACAGGAGCAAATGTCTCATCATAGTCAATGCCTTCTTATTAACTGTAACCTTTGGCTACAAGTCTGGCTTTGTTTTTAATGACAGTGCCATTTTCATCAGATTTGTTTATGAAAACGCACTTCATTCCTATGACAATGACATCCTGAGGACATTTGATCAAGGTCATGACCTTGTTTTTATCAAACTGTTGAAGTTCTTCTTGCATAGCCTGAACCCAACTTGGGTGTTTTAGAGCCTCAGACACTTTTGGGTTCAATTTCGATAGAATATCAGATATAGACATTCATTTGATGAAGCTGCAGTTAGTTTAGCAGCCATGCTTCTTGTAAGCATGCCCTCAGTGGTTCACCAATGATGTATGTTTACAAGCTCAATGTCCTGAGATTTTGTCCACTTACTTTGTGGTCTAGGATCTGAGCTTGAAGAGGTCACTGAAACTCGGAGTGAGTTCAGTGCAGAGCCACAGAATCATCAAGATCATCTGTTGAGATGTCTTGTTCAGTGTAGGGTTCTTGAATCACAGGTTCCTAAACATTTGGTTCAGTGTTACCTATCCCGCAGGGATCTGATTGATTATCAATGAATTCATTGATTGTTGGTCTGGGAAGGTTGTGAGGTAAGACATAATATGAGATGTCGCATCGCTTGGTATGAGGAATTGACTTCAGTGTTATACTCATCAAGAGGATATCTTGATGAGTTATCAATTCCTATTTCCTCCACTGAGGTGTTGGTGAACTTGATGCTCTCTGAACTCTCATCAAAGGTGACATGAAAGGTTTTCTCAACTTGTTGTCTCCTTGTGTTAAATACCCTGAAGGCTTTGGAGATCAGTGAGTAACCTAGAAAGTATCCATCATCGACTTTGGCATCAAACTTACCTAGATGATCCTTGTGGTTATGAATAAACACAGGACATCCAAACACATGAAAGTATCTCGATATCGTGAAGTCTACCTTTGAAAATCTCATATGGGGTTTTGTTATGTCTTTTGACAATGATTGACCTGTTTGAGTGTAACAGGCAGTTTTGACTGCTTCAGTCCAGAAATGTTTTGATAATGCTGAGCCATTTAACATGGTTCTAGCAGTCTCAATGAGAGTTCTGTTTTTCCTTTCAGCTACCCCATTTTGTTCAGGGGTGTAAGGAGATGAAAAGTTTTGGGAGATTTCCTTTTCATCACAGAAAATCTCGGCTCTTCATTTCGAATTCAGTGCCATTGTCAGGGCTTCGATTTGTTTAACAAGAATGTCATTTTGGTTTTCAACTTTTCTGATGAATGACATTATTGTATCAACTGCCTGACTCTTTTTGGAAAGAAAGTATACCCAAGTGTATCTTGAAAACTCATCAACAATAAAAACCGTATACTTCTCATGCTGGATTGATCTTGGACTGACAGGTCCAAAGAGATCTATATGCGGAGTGAAGCAGCTTTTGATGGAGAAATTTTGTTTGGTTTTGAATGATGCTCTGTAGTGTTTGCCTTTTTCACAGGCAGAGCATGGTTTATCTTTTGCAAAAACCATTGATGGTAAGCCAAGGACCTTATTTTGTTTTGCCAAGTTGTTGATGTTTTTGAAGTTTAAGTGAGAGAGTCTCTTGTGCCACAGCCAGTTGACAGTTTCAGTGGCTTTGGCAAAGAGACAAGTTCCATTTTGAGAGAGTGTTGACATGTCTAAGACATAAACATCATCTCTTCTAGGGGCTATCAAAACAACTTCTTTGTTGGCATTGAAAATGGTGCCTTGTTTGTCATTGAATTGCACAATGTACTTTGCATCATAGAGTTGATGACACGATGAAATTGTATTTGAGACCATTGACATAAGCTATTATAGAGAAAACTATTCCATTGCAGTATACTGAACCATAAACTTCAGTGGGGCATGATTAGTTATCACCAAATACTACCTTGGGTCCTGGTTCCTTTACATACTTGTGCAGATACTCCTTAACACCGTCCATGCTTCTTGAGCAACCACTATCTAGATGCCAAATAGGCTCCCTGGCGTGTCTCTGCACAAATAGTAAATTGGATTAGTTTCTGTGACCCACATACTAGTGGGTTGGGTCTAAGGGTCTGCTTAAATTTGGCAATTGACTTATGGTCGTAGTTGAGTGCATTGTACTACTGTGTTTTGCATTTGAGACTGAGGATGACTTAGTGATTCGGGGTTGCTTTGAACTTCTCCTTGCTTGGATGACACTGTCATGCTGGGATGTCTCATGAGCTGGATTTCCGCAAATATCACAAAGCATGTGTTCATGAATCATCAGGATGATGATCATTAAAGCCACAGTGTGGGCAAGGAGGAAAGGGTTTTTCTCTAAACTTTTGAGCAGATTGGGAGGTTGAAGCATACTGATGACCAAATTTGGTATAGTTTGCTTTACTGAATTAACTTACATATTGTAAGTGATCAGAAGTTCTGTGATCATCCTTTTTGCAGATCATACAAAAAAGGATTCTATAGCAGTTATCAGTGGTATGGCTGGTATAGTGGCATAGATCACACTTCTGTTTGGGCTTGTTGGTGGATTTTGACTTTGATGAACTAGAGAGGCTTGATTTAGTTTCCTTGATTGAATCAGGAGCATTTTCGATGGATTCCATCTTATCAGTCAGCTTCCTCACAAGTTCAGTCAGTTGCTGAATTTGGTCGATTCAAAGTGGGGGACGTAAGATGGGAAGTCTCAGTGGGAGTGGATTCTTGTTGGATTGGTTTTGTTGGTCTTTTCAGGATTGTTCTACCAAGTCCAGATCTTTCCTTTGGTGAATGAGGATTTAATTGCATTGGAGTAAGCTCAGAGCTCGGTGCAGCACCCTGAAGAGGTTTTAGGGGTGGAAGCGGTGCATTAGATTCTGCTTGCACTCAGAGATGTGTTCAGTACTACTGGGCACATCAGGGAGTCCAAGCATGCTCTTAAGATCTTGACTCTCAGGCTCTAGTATTCTTCTAGAATCGAAATTTGGAAGCTTACTCTTAGGATTAACTCGTTCAATCCAATCACTGGGCTTGGGAATAGTCAACACATTGGTAATCATGCCACTAGACACAAATGGTTTGGGAGACTGTCTTTGTCATGAGAGTCAAGGAGATGATCTTCACCTATGACTCTCACAACATCAAAGACCCTTGGATTCTTAGCAGTCCAACTAGCAATGATATCTTTTTACTTCTTAAGTTCATCTTGAAGAGCCTGATTTCTTTTAACTAGTTTAGTGTTTTGAATTTTCAAAGTGATAGCCTCAAGCTTAGTTTGTTTTAAAAGAAGCAATTCATCCCTACGCTTGTTCAGTTCAAAACTTAGCTTGTTATATTTTGAAAAAATATTTAATCGTTGCTCTTCTACAAACTTAAGGTCAACATTGATATAGTTCATATAAGACTGCCAATCAGAGTCATCATCCATAGAAAGTAAAATGTTTACCTTCTTCATTGTGATATTGACCCATTCTCCATTCCTGGCATGATTTTTCCCAACAGCTAGCTTGTCCCCTTCGAGGGGCCATCGTGCACTGACAAGCACCATTTCATCATCAGATGAGACTGGCTCTTCATCCCGGTCGAAGGTTTCAGCAACAAGGCCTTTGTTTTTACCCCGCATGCACAGGACTTAACATTGTTTGTTATTTCTGAGGGACTGGCCTCAAGCAATGCAAGCTTAGCTTTGACTTTCCTGTACTTAGCTTCAAAATCTACAGTTTTGTTTTGATCAGATTTGTTTTGAAAATTTTGATGAGACTGATAGATTTTTGTTGAAATTTGCTAAAGCCTGAGGACTGATTTGACCCTGATGGTTTGTAAGAGGGTTCAGAAATTGTTTTTGAAAAACATTCTTTTGCAAAATGACCTTTTTTGTAACACTTAAAGCATTCAGTGTCCTCATTTGCTTTAGCATTTGAAAAATATTTGTTTCTTTTTATAAACCTTCGAGAGTTAGCAAGGAGTGCCCTTTCCTGAAATTCAATGTTCAGGTCATTTAGGTACTCCTCACTTGATCTCTCATCAGGCTCATCATCTGAATTTTCCTGAAAATCTTGAACAACACTGTTAGAATAAAAGGCAGTTGATATTGGTGTTGAAGTGGTGGTCAGGGACTTCTTGACTTCCTGAGACTTCTTTAAGTCGGGGTATCGTCTGTTGATGAGGTTTTCCTCATAGACAAATTCTATAAATTTCAGAAGTTCAAGGTTTTGGATATGATTAGCATTCCTAAGTCCCTGAGAGAAATTCAGCCACTTCTCAAAGAGACTATTGACAAAACCAACATTGATTTCATGTTTGGACAACTTAACACCATCATTAGACAATTCATTTAAGAGAGTTTTGTACCGGTGTAAGTTTGAGACAGGGTTTCTGAGTCCTTAGCCCTCAAGGTGTTATACTCAAGTTTCAGGTCCATTATCATGTTTTCCTTGGTATCAGATGGGCCTTCATGACTGTGGACCAGGTCATCCCAGGTTTGTTTAGTTGTACTACAGCTTATAACTGACTCCATAATATCATCAGGAAGACATGATATGATGATACTTTTGAGTCTTTGGTCCTGGTTGACCACTCTCCTCTCATCCTGAGTCCACTGAGCTTCAGGTTTAGGCAAACCTTCAGTAGTCTTTGGGATAAATGGACCTTCATTTATACACTTGATATAATAAGGTTCCATCCCAATCAAATAGAAAAGCATACGCATTTTCCATTTGTTAAATTTACCAACTTCAAGTCTAGGGGCAACAACTGAATAAGCTTCACCCTTTTTGTCGACTAGTTAGGGTACATCAATTTCAGCCATAAGGATCATGATTTAAAAACGTTTTAGAGCGGCTTAAAAAAGTTTTATAATCAGCCTTGCTATGATACCACTTTTTGTTCCCTATTCACTATCGTATAAAAACAGTTAAGTATTTAAAAAACAAACTAATAGTGAATCAATGACTGAAAGTAATGTAAGTAAAAACACACTAATAAATTTTCAACGTTTATATTCTTATTAGAAATGAATCAAAAGAATACATTACCCAAGTACTTGCGGAATAGTACTTGGGATTGAAATGACAAAGGGTTGGTACTCCTCACTAAGTTAGGCTACGTCTGAACACAACTACTATGGAACCACTGAGCTATCTCAGGGACTGAGTTGTATTTGGAGGAGTGAAAGATGGCTTGTGTGTGTGTTTTTACAATTCACAAGCTTAATCTTTCACTCCATCTCTTATGCTATTTATACAAGTATGAGTTTTAACTCTATCCTGTGACAACTGACAGTTACAAAAGACAAAATACCGATGTATTTTGTCTCTGTTTACAAAGGCTATATCGGTAAGGGACAAAGTCACTTTCTACTTGTCGTACGATTGAGCCTTTCGGTGGAAAGTTGACTTCTTGAAGATAAGCACTCCGTCTTTATCGCTTCAAGCATAACCGTTTTGTCCCGCCCATTCTTCAGATTCTCCGCCTTAGTCAAGTTTGTCTCTGTTAGTAGTTGGTGAGGAGTTGAGAGATTCAGTGAGTTATTGTCATCACTCACTGAATCCACCATCTTCTTCTTGACTCGATCTTCACCCCTTAAGTTCCGCCTTACTGAGTGGAGAGGCTACTTCTTCGCCTCTTACTGAGTATCCTGAAGATGACTCACAGAGAGACTATGCACTCAGTGACCTGTTAGTATTTAACGGATCAAACACTTGGGGTATTTTCTATTCAAATCCTAGATTAAGGGGTTTGGTTATTTACTGAACCCAACAATTTCATTATGATTTCCATTTGTGTATCGTTTGAATTATCTCTTTGTACTTTTGCATATATTATAGGCTAACACCCTTGGGTGTTAGCCATGTTATGAGTATTCTATGATAGTTATTTCCATTTGTTTCGATCTTATGTTTAGTGTTGCTTAGTTTCGATCTGTTTATTGTTCAATACGTACTCGTTTATATGTTGAGTAGTTTAAGTCTAGTATCGCATGGACCAAGTGAGGTATTAGATGTATATTATGAGACACTTAAGTTAGCATAGTGCTCTTCTCGCATGGACCAAGTGGGGAAGGGTAGGTATCTATGGACCAAGTGGGTACCATAGATAAATCACATAGACTAGTTGACAAGACTTTATGCATGCTTGTAGTCCGATAGGTGCATGGACCAAATGGCCTAGGAGATTACACGTATAGTGGCTAGATGCATGGACCAAGTGGTCTAGTTTAAGTTAGATAGGTGTGTGGTAGTATTGTCTGGACCAAGGAGATACTCCCACATATCCTGATGTCACAAGTATTTTACAATTAGATCATTGCCTTTGATAAACGAATGACTAGAATGGAATAGGATTAACATGGCTAGCACTTCCTTCTCTTAATTGATCACAACCGTAGTATAAATTAGTTTAATCATATTTATATGTTTTAGTAGTATAATTAATAAAATCAATCAAAATACCCTTTTAAACTTGTAAAACTCACTAGACCGAACCTAGGCGTACTATTCCTGAGATCGACCGCGTACTTACCCCACTGGCTACATCTGATCGGGTACACTGCCTGTGAAAGTGTGTCTTTAAGGTATAAGCCCAAAAATTATAAATGTAAAACTTGAATATAAAAATACCTACAACGAAACACATATCAGCTGGAAATAAAGGAACTTCTCAGAACAGGGTTGAAACTGTTGGTTCAGGGGTTGCATATAATGGGGGAAAAGTTATTCATTGCTACAATTGCAAACAAAAGGGTCACTTGGCTAATGCATGTCCTAAACCAAGAACAAGGGGCTTCGAGTACTTCAAACAGGCTATGCTTCTGACAGAAGAGTAACATAACTTCATGTTTGATGATGGGTCAGATGATGACATGGAAGATTTGGAAGTTAATGCATCGGTTATAATGATGGCAAATATGCAAGATCTTCATCTAAATGACACTGAAGATGGCCCAGTCTTTGACAGTGACGACCTTCCTCAGGAATACAACTTTGAAACATGCCTTATAAATGATCTATTAGCGAATTCTGAACTTGTTGAGGAGCATTCTATTTAACCAGAAGTACTTGTTGATGTACATGAAGATGATCAAATTAACACTGTTGTTAAATTTGATGATCCACATGTGGATGATAATACTGATTGTGTTGAACAAAATGAAATTCCACAATGTCCATATTTGGCATATCCTGAATCTCTGATTAGCAACATGCAATCTGAAGTCAGTCAATGTCATGAGAAAAATAAGGTTTTAAAGACACAAAATGAGACATTAACTGACGAGCTTGAGAAATGTAGAAAGCATGCACTTCTTTTTTAAATAAAAGCCACCAGAGAGAACAGTTTTGATGTAGCTTTTCAAAAATCACATGGAAAAGAACAAGAGATGAAAAAGCAACGGAGAGAACAAATCATCTTAACCAATGAAAAGGTTTTAAACTTGAAAAAGAAAATCTTAAATTCAAACAACGAGTAGCAAAATTAACTACAAAACTTTCAACATGTCAAAAGAAGTTCAATGATTTCAAAATTAAATAAAAAACTAAGGAAGATTCTTACCTTAATGACATTGTTGATTTGGAAGTCAAATTGAAAGATTTCGGAAATGTAGTTTATAAAGCTGAAAATCAGTTCAACAAATCAAAATGTTAACACTCGATCCTAATGATGACGGTTCAAAAACTTTTGCACTCGGTTTTAATCACCTACGTTTTCTGCAAAAAGCTCTCGATGAAAATCCTAAATTGTATTGCTCGAGTGCCTTGAGAGATATATACAATTGGTTGTGTATGAATGTGATGATCAATGGGAACCAGAAGCTGAGAGTCGATAAAAAATGAAGTCTAAAGAAGTAAAACCAGCTGATTATTCCAAGTTAAATGCACTTTATGATGACTTTGTTCCTTAACATGAAAAACCAACTAAAACACAATACAATTTTCAGTCAAATGTAGTTCAATTCAGTGGCCAAATTAATGGTCCTTTGCCATTAATCTATGAAAGTGACCCAATTTCTGAATTGCCAAAACGTTGTCATATACTACAGTACTGTGACACATTCATGCAGGATATCACTTCTCTTGACAAAGCAATTGACGGAATATGACTATAAATTTATCAAGTTTTCAATATGCTTATGCACGTGAACAAAGAAACATGTTTAAAACAAACATCATACCTTTTGTGAAAAATTTGCGTCAATGTGCATTAAAGTTTGACAAGGAACTTCAAACTGAAGTCAAATCCATGATTAAGACTTTTGAATGGTTGAAACTAATATGTCAACAAAAAATCAAAAATCTTAAAAGTGATGCCGATCGACTCTTGGAAGATTTTCTCCATGTTGATATTATATCTACTGTGTTGTATTCATCATATTCATCATGTGATAAATCGTTGCTTACAAAAACGTTGAAAGAGGAAAATGGAATGATGAAACAAGAAAATGGGAGAATGTTAAAAGAGTCAAGTGCCATCCAAGAGGAATTTAAGAGTCAAATCATATATGTTGAACGTGTTTTTAAAAAATGTCAAGCTCAATGTATTGACTATGAGCTAGCTTTACAACACAAAGAACAGTTGTTAGAGAAACCTTGAATGCCAAAACTTGATGACGAGAACCTGTCAACGAAGTGTCAAATTTTCAAGTATGAAAAAGAGATTGGACATTTGAAACAAGAGTGCAAAACGATTTTCGATACTCTTAAACGGACACGTACTCTGTTGTTGAAAGAGATTAATGAATGTTTTGACAATTACAATAACAAATGTTCTGAGAAACGAAAGTTAGAAGCCAAAGTTCAGGACCAAAAATACATCATTATAGTTAAAAGAGAGGTTAAAAAGAGCTGAACAAGGGAAGTCTGTGAATACTAAGTTTGACAAACCTTTAACTTTAGGCAAACCGGTTCAAACTGAATCATTGATTACAAATTCCAAATCTCCGTTGGCTCCTAAGGTTGTTGAGAAAAATGTGTTATAAAAAACAGTCACTTCACAGAGTTTGCATTAAAACAAAACAAAGATGACACGTAACACAAATGTTATTGCACCTGAAATGTATAAACTGGATACATCTGCTAAGCAGGAAACACCTGAGCAAAAACAAAACACTAATTTGATCCCTTCGACTTCTACATGAGTAGTTGCCTCTACTAGTGTTAGCAAATCAAAGATTAAGATCATCAAAAAGAAGGATAGTATCTCGCGAATCACTGACCGTAGGAGAGGAACAAAGTTGTTGCAGTAGAAGAACACCTTAGGAATTAAAATAAGACCTATGTTGCATCTGATTTAAATATTGCGTCAGATAAATGTAATAGTGAAGTCGATGTAATGAATGCTAAACCTTTGAATGTTTTTAAAGCAAATGTTAATTCTTCATGTGTTTTTTGTCATAAAAGTATGATGTCTGAAAAACATGATAACGGTGTTAAGGAAGTCAAAGGATCGAATTCAACAAAGAGAAAATTAATCCCCTTGTAGTTACGGAAATTCACCAACGCCGACTCCGAGCTATCCGAAAAGATTGCCGCCCTAATATTAGTCAACTCACAATATCGAGTCAGAAACCTAAATACATAAAAAAGAAATTTGATTATCAGTTATTTAAAGTACTAGCAGGGTACCCGCGCAATGCGACGACGGGTACCCTGTGACTAAATTTTTCGACGAACAAATGTTATTTTGTTTTGGAGTGCTGGATTCCAGAGTGATAATTGTGTTACATGTCTGCGTACATTGTGCTTAGTGAATTGTATTTATTGGTGAAGATGTGTATTAATTGTATGTAAGAAATAGTGTTTTAAAGATGAGAATGATTTGTGCTTTACATAATTGTAAATTATGTTTGATAATTTGTATTTGCTTAAAAGTTTATTTGTGATGATGTTAAAACAATTAATAAGATTGAGAGTCTTAGATATTTTATAAGTAGTATAGATTAATTAAATAATTTAAGTTTTTTAAGTTGCTTTAAATTAATTGTCAACTAGTAACGGTAAGAAATGAATTGTTCAAGTTTATCGTATTATTATCTTCGATCAAATTTGTATTGGACGATAATATAGGGCGGAAAGAGTAAGGCTTAATTGTTTGGGCACGCTGGATTTTGTTTGTTTTAGTTTCCTTATTATCTTTTTGACAAATAGGAAGTTAATTAAATTGGACATAAATGCACACGGCACCCCGTCACCTTAAGTGTGTACAATCTTTTGGACAAGTATGAACTTGATTGAATTAGACATAAATGCACACGGCATCCCAATCACCCAACGTATGTACAATTGTCGGTATTCAATTTGCCAGTTAACCTAAGAGCATAAGGTATGGTAAACGCGAATAACATGTTATTCGTCTGACATCTCAACGCCACATCATACACCTCTCAATAACACACCAATAACTAAAAACCCCTCATTCATAACACACCACTAACATCACATGTAGTTCCCACAAAATACCCAACCAAATATATCACTCACTCACAATTCACACACAAAAAAAACATAAAAATGCATTTGGCGTGAGCCAATACATTGGCTCAAAACACAAAAAGTTAACTTTGGCTCACAAATGGCATGTTGAATGTTATGGTAATGGCATGTCATTGGTATTTCTTTCTTTCCTTTGGCATGTTATCTTGCACCCATACTTTTTGCTGTAAGCAAAATCACAAGTATTAATATGTATAAGCTATGTTATGCGTATCAGCAAAATCACAAGTAATAATACAATGTATATTACTATATTAGTAAATGTTAGGAACGAGATGGGTGTCGATCCGCCGCGTTGCGGCGGGGCGTTGTTTTATGTCGTTGATTATTACACAGTATTTTTTTAAAGTATAAAGTGATACTGACTCGGGTTTTCATCGTCGATAAAAAAAACGATTTTACATAGGTAAACAACTTTTGACTACAAATGATGATACCATAACTAAAGAGAATTGGACCATCTTTCATGCCTCATAAACTTGTAGGCAAGGTATATGCGTTAAGAAAGGCTTCAATCATAGACTATCAAGTTACCTATACCACCTACTGAACCCTCAAGAAAAATAGGAAAAATATCGGACATGTTTTTATATGACATTCATACCTGTCTGATATTGAAGTATAAAAATCTGAATATTTCAGCTCATTTTGGTTTCATACTACTGAATAGGAAACACTTTTGAGAAGAAAATTGCATTTTCTTTAACTATATAGACGAACTTAAAACCAAAACTCTTGAAACCACTGAAGCATATGTTCCATCTCTTCATCCTTCCACGTAAGGAGATCGTCAGCGGAGGTGCTGAACCTGGGAAGGGTCTTTGTTAGTATCAGACAACTGAAGCATATGTTCATCTCTTTATTCATCGACGCAAGGAGATGATCAATGGAGGTGTTCGCTTGTCAGTGCAATATTACAAAATTCTAAGGATGTATATATAAATAGAAAACGACCAGTTTACCCATTACCCAAAATCCCTAGACTTTATTGAGATTATTATGAGTATTACAAACCTATAATGCCAGATGGTGTTAGATTCAGGATCCATTTTGTGAAGCATATGCTTTCTTCATTCTCTACATCTAGCCCAATAAGCAATAACCGTATGCCTAGGACATAACTTATCAAACTTTAACTGAAGCCAAGTCCTTCATTTGCTTCATGAATTGGAAGCAATAGTCTTTTCAGAATCGCAAAACACACGAAACATGTAACGTGTTCGAACATAGAAAAGAATAAGGTACATGTTGTATCAAATGCAATTTACTGCAAACATCTGACAAAAAAAGCTGTAGTGATGATTGGCATTAACAGGCAATAATCACAACAAATTCCAAAAAGAGCATTGCAAATCTAAAGCAGACTAAAAATTTCAAATGTATACCATTTATAGAGGCTCAATTTGGACCCATTTCATTAAAAAAAAAAAAAAAAAAAAAAAACAACAACAACATTTTTGGCCCATTTCACAAATACAATTGATGAAAAATTTCAGACAAAATCCATAACAATGGGTTCAAGCCTAATTCCTAAATCTTTGAGTAATATAAATCATTTTGATTCTTAGTCACAACCTTTGTATACGTACCACATTTATAGGCCTTGAACCGCGCTTATTTAGTTGAATTTGGCCCATTTTTGATTGTTTGGCTAAATCCCCATGCCACGGTTACCTGTTCTTCCAATGCCGTAAAAACCGTAAAAACTGTAAAATTAAATTTTACGCTAATTAACAACAAAGTTTAATTCTTTACGCAAGTACATCAATAAAATTGTATTTCAAGGATCTATCATTCATTGCTTCCATAAGAGCATATTGTAATTATGAGCATACCTCGGCCTTGTCTATGTAAAACATCAACCGAAAGGGTCCCATGAAGTTTCACCACATTGGTTCCTTGGAAGCGAAGCAATGGTTCTTGGATCGACAATATTTATTTCAGCATCACGGACAATCGTACCACATGCTCAAATAGGTTGTCTCGAACAGGATGATGGTCCAGCCAAAGAATGAGTATCTACCAAAGGAAAAAAATAAAATAAAAGCCATGTAAGTTTTTAATCTTGATTGGTAGTAGGAAAAGGGATGTCGTTGCGACAATATTAAAGCAGCCAAATCCAATTCATTACCTAACGTAATAATATACATAAAAATAAAAGGCTATAATTAAAAAAATGAGTTGAGAAAGATGTCGTAATGTCATTACCTAATGTTGAATGCGAAGAACCTTGAATAATATCAACAATTTCGACTCACGTATCTGCTATAGAAAAAATAAGAAACAAACAATTTTGTGTTAAGACTTTACTATCATCGAATACTGATCAAACATTCAAACCTGAGTAGAACAACTTACTGTCATTTGCGAACACTAATACATTTCTATTCTCCAACAAATTTTTTTCCTTTATCGTCATCTTCAGATGGGGAGAGTATTCTCGCGCACAATCTGTTCATTTGCTATATTTCTACCAATGTTCATAAGCAAAACATAAAATCTCATTTTCTCATCTCCGTTGGTGTCTCCTTATTCCTGGACTCTCAATCCAAAGTCCAAACACCCAATAAGGAAATTAGAAAATACAATATACCTGTTTGAAGTGACTGACAGGTGTTTTCAGGACATGCCTAGCTCCTCATTAGTTATCTTTATGCTCATCTTTTGCGTCTGTGTTTCAAACTTTCCATTAACCTGAACAGCAGTTACAGCTAACACATATTAACTGCACTTTGATACATCTCATTGTAACGTTTTAATCAATCACTAACCCCATCAACGAAGCTATTTCTGACAGCGAATAAAATTTCTTGTTATTTTTCCCCTGATCAAAATTTTGGAAAGTAATGAGTGAAACATATGTGAAAAATATAAAATGTATAAAACAAAAGGGAACGGCGAGAATCGTCTTACAATGAACGGTGCACTATAAGGAAGATCAAGATGGGTACTCGTATGCATAGTTTTAAAAATCGCGCCTAAGGCGCGCCTAGGCTCTAAATCCCATGAGGCTCTAGCCTTTGGGATTTTTTTAGATCGAGGCTCACGACATGCATGAATCCCACAAAAATCGCGCGCCTTGGAGATTTTTGCGCCTTTGCGCCTTAGGGATTTTTGCGCCTTGGAGATGTAACGGGTTTTTGGGCCCTTTTTCTAAATATTAAGATAAGATAAATGGGGCTTATAAGTTATATACATGGGCCTTTTAAGTCATAGGGTGAGTATTTGTATGATTTGTAAATTTGAATTGATTTATGTTTATTTTATTGATTGAAATTTTCTTTAAGAAGTTACTCTGTTTCATTAAGTATTTTCTTTATGACATATTATCATGAAAATGTGGCATTGTGCCTTGAATATAAATACATTGTTTGCTTGATATTTTGGGTTAAATTGTGAGCTTTATTAGATGTAAGTCTATAAGTGTAGGACACAAGCATATTTAGTTTGATATAGATTTTAATCTCTATATAGGTCATCGAGCCAAAGAGTTGATTCGTTTTAGAAGTGACAACTAATCCATTTAAATCTTTATAATGGCAATATGTGCCATGTATTAAGTATTTTAATGTTATCTTGTGTTATTTAAGCGACATAAATTTTCACATACGTTATAAAAACTTAATGTATTTAGTGCGCCTCGCATTCATGAATCCCGCGCCTTGGAATGCGCCTCGACTCGAGGCTCCTTGCCCCCTTTTGCGCCTTAGTGCGCCTTGAGCCTTTCAAAACACTGCCGTATGAGTATAGTCTGCCGCTAAAGATCAAGAAGGATACTACCAACAGTTAAAGACGTGACACCATCTTCAAAATACCTGATTGGAGAATCCTGTAAACACAGAGAATATAACTGTAATTCAACAAACCCCAAAAGCCGCACTGTTTAAGCAAACACACTTTAGTATATCTTTAATCCAAGGAAACAAACCCAATTAGCAAACCATAAACGATTATAACCTTCCCAAAAAAAATTAACTATAAGCAAAATCAACCCATTTTAGTCTATCTTTAATCCAAGAAAAATAGAGTACCTGTTAATGTTAATAAGCATCTTTCAAAAAATAAGCAATCCCAAACACCCTCTTAAACAGTTTTTAAGCTAGTAAAATACAATCACCTCTTCAAATAAGAGTCATAGCTCCTGCTTTTATTCATTTTGAATTACTATAATAATACCCAAATCATATTAATATAGCATAAAAATCTAAAACCATAAAATTTTCAAAATTGGAAACCTAAAGTGAAATTATAGCCTCATACCATTCACAACTTTTAGTTATCTACGCCGCTCATCAACTTGTCAGTCTTTATCTTCTTCATCACCGGATGTAATCGATTGAAGAGATTTTGATGAGCCCATGGGTTTTAAGCGGTGAAACCACATGTGGGTTGCGTATTTTGGCTATCATATCCACTTGACTGCAACAAAATTGTGACCGCCTCCGTCTTGTATATATGTGTGTGAGAGAGAATTCTGGAAACATCGAAGAAAGGTGGTGAAATATGTATCCTTCGTTTATGTAAAACGGTATGTTTTTTGGGCTATGTTACCAGGCCAGACGAAAACAACAGCAGCCATTGGAGCCCACAAAAAAACGCATAAATGGGCTTTGCTATTCGACGTCGTTTCAAATGACGTTTATAATATATATAGTAATTAATGTTAACTTAGGATAAAGTAAAGTGGCAATCGGCTAACGAAAACATTTCTTAACCGTTTTGGACTTGTTTAGGTGGATCGACTTTTATTTATACTACATATAAATAATGAGACTGGCATTGGTCCGCCGCGTTGCGGGCGGGCGAATTTTTTAGCCGAGATTTTTTTTTTTTTTTTTTTTTTTTTAAATACATTTGTGCAGTTTTTTACGTTATGTTTTTTTTTTTTTGTGTATTTGTAATATTTTGGTGTTATTTTTTTTCTTAAAATCTACTTAAAATATATATTGTTTTTTTTAAAAAAACCGTTTTTTCCGATTTAAAAAAAATTGCGTTTTTTTTATATAAATTTCTTATAAATTTTTTTTAAATTTTTTTATAAACTTTTTATAAACATTTTTTATAAATTTTTTATAAACTTTTTATAAAGATTTTATAAACCTTTTTTTTTTTTTTTTTTTTTTTTTTGCGTACTGTAGCAAGGCACTGTAGCAGCCCGACCCAATGTACTGTAGCTGGCCCGGCCCAAACCCAAAATGCACTGTAGCACTGTAGCTGTACTGTAGCAAATAGGCAAAAACGGCGCCGTTTTTTTTGTGTTTTAATATATACTTATAATGAGTGTATTGGTCAAACCTTGAAAAGTGAAATCTTGAAAGTCAAAGGTGGGAGAAATATATAGTGTAATTAATACTCTTACTAAAACACTACATTACTTAAAAATATAATTATTTATTCACATTGTACCACCAAATAAAAACATATCTACCAAATTAAAAACACTTCTTATTAAAACGTACAATAAAATTTACATAATGTACAATTTAAACAAGCTACAACATAATCCGAAATATAAAATAATTCAACACACTAATTAATGTCATTTTTAAAACACCCTAAAATAAAAAGTACATATCATTATACATATTATACAAATTAATAAAACACACAAAGCTTCATACAAGCTAACAAGTTAATAGTATATATAGTTTTGAAAACCGGACCGGACCAAATGGTTCAACCAGGATCCGGTGTCGCCACCGGTTCGGCTAACCAATAAAAGCCATCCGAAAACGAACCAGAGAGGACTCGTTGAAACCGATACAAACTGGTGGAATTAGGTCTCATCGAGATCTATTTATCCGGTTAATCGTCACAGGGTACCCGCCGCCGAAACGTTGAAACTAAAAAAAGAAATGTTGAAAACATATATTTCAAAACGAAACTATTAATACACATCGAAAACCGGGTTGACCCGGGACGCTTCAAACCCGGCTGGTTGACACGTTTTCAACCCAACCCCTCTGGTTGACTCGGTTTAAATTGACCCGTTTTTCGACCAGAACGGTTCAACCGGTTGAACCACCCGGGGCGAACCGGGTTTCAAAACATTATATTTAATCCCCAAGTATTCAAACTTTTATTATTTTTCGTTTATCACCAATAAATTTTTTTTATCACTAAACGATCTTTCGCTATAAAATCTCGTTGCTATGTACGAGTACTTGTCTAGTATATTCAATATGTATACTAGTTTGTGATTTAATTTTTCTTTGTGAAGTTTTGACGGGTTTCTTAAGTAAATAATTGTAAGCGTTTAAGGGTATATTGCTTCAGAGTACGGATCATATGAGAAAAGGGCAAATAGCATAAAAATATATTCTACTTTATGTCAATTTGAATTTTAGGTTTTTTTTTTTTTTTTTTTTTAAATTTAAGATACCGAAGTTATTTTTATGTGCAATGTAAAGTTTTTTTTAGTTTTTTTTCTATTTTTCGAAAAAGGGTTCCCGACATTGATTTCGCTTAAATGAGTAATTAATGTGATGTATCATTATTATTGAACATTTAAAAGTCATTTTGGCTAAAATTACCGATAACCTATTTCGAAAAGTCAAAAAACTTAAGATTGCACGTAAAATTAAGTTCGATACGAAAAAAACACTTTAGTACCTTAAATTTAAATCGAACTAAAGTAGAGTACCTTTTTATACGATTTGCCCTATGAAAAAATTTTAACATGAGAAATTGTGAAATGCATTTAGTCACTTTGATGCATAGTTTTTATACGTAAAAATATATTTTTTGTTAATTTAATACAAACAAGTGATTCACAATTACCATTTTAGTATATATTAAAGTTTCACATTTATATGATATTTTACAAACAATATGAATCAAATCAAATGTTAAACTTTCAAAACTTTGAATCACGAATTTGTTTTAAATCAACTAAAGAAAACTTTTACGTAAAAAAATCATAAAAAGAACATGAATCAAGACTCTAAATTAAATTTTTTCATGATTTCTCCAATTTCTCAATTTCTCATGGAACTAAAGTCTAATGCTTCATATGTATTACTTTGTGTAAGTTTATATTGTCTTTATGTGTGTCGACTAAAAGATTCTCGAGTTCAAACTTATCCTGCTTTATTTTTATGCGTCCATAAAATCATTACACATCAATATATCAATAAGTAACAAGTTACTCTTTCGTTTACGAGTATGACAATTATCACTCTTACATGTACATTGCCGACTTCGAGTGTAAATTAATACTCCCTAGTCAAAAAATACTTTCTACACCATTTGTTATTTACGTGACTTGAATCAACGGGCTTTTAACTGGAGGGATATACTGTTAAATCGATTGAATTTTTCAAAAACGTTTTTCTAACTTGTGTCTCTGGGGCACAAGTTAAGTGCATAAAAAAAAGTACAAAAATTACTCAAGGACTCACAAAAAAAATACAAAAAAATAGTCATACACAAAATTCATAGATCCCCGAGTACTTTTTTATGGGTCTCTGTGTAATTTTAGTGTGCTAACTTGTGCTACCAATACACAAGTTAAAAAAAAACCTTTTATAAAAAAAGAATATCATGTCTTCAATCATGGGTTAGAACATACAACGAAAATGATATCCACTTGTAACAAGGATTTGGAAATACAATTTTGGTACCAATATTGTAATCCACTAAATTGGATCAAGTCTTGGGCATATAAATAATGGGGGGTAAATAAAGCATAATCGATTAAATAAACAAGGCATGCGGTGCATAAAATTATGGGATATTAGAGTCAATGATTAGGCTACCAACTAAATGATACATTATGGAATTCTTTGCGAAAGATTCACATTTATAAGAGTCAATCATACTTATGAGATATAGTTTTTCATATCTTTATACTTTATTTTGGCCTTTAGGTTTCATGAAGTTACAGCTTATGGTCATTATATTAGGTGTTAGAACGTGTAGTTACAGACTGGTTAACCAACTAGGTAGATATTATAAGATTTAATATGACTTATCAATATTATGTTAGTTGTGACAAAATCAATTATTGAATAGTAAAACAAATGACCTCATATCCCAATAGAAAAAAGTTATCATGAAAATGCATATCAAGATAAATATGAACATCGAAACATGCCTGCCCAAAGCCCCAAACTAATACAAATTAATTATTTAAATCTGTCCAGTGGTCCACATATAAAAAGGTAACAGAAAGAATGAGCCCATGTGACTAGTAGGCTTTTCATTGGGCTTTTAAAAGTTTGGACCAGCTGTCTAAACTCTAAAGAGCTCGTGCATTTTCTGTAAGGTTATACTGTATTATTTAGTTTGTCATCCAACGAAGGGAAATACATTATATAAAGGGTTTTTCTAACTTGTGTCTTTAGGCACAAGTTAAGCACATCAAAAAGACATTAAAAGTACATAGGGACTCACATAAAAAGTGCACTTGTCTGCACTTTTATGTGGGCTCCAATATACTATTTCGTAAGTCCTTGTGTTCTTTTGGTGTGCTTAACTTGTGCCCATAAAGCACAAGTTAAAAAAATTCTTATATAAATTCGAAGTTGAATAATTTTATATATATTTTTTATACAAGTTTTTAATACACATAATATAATAACTTATGCAATGTTTTGAATATATATGCAACTTCGCATATTTGAAGATATATGCAAAGGGCATAAATCATATACAACATACCTAAGTACGATTGGTATTTTCATATCTATGGTATGATGTTATTCTAAAATATCATATTCTTACAACATAATGTACATTTTGGAACTTGAGCAAATTTAATAGTTAGTTAACAAAAGAGAATTAAAACACGATGGTTTAAAAGTCGATCAGTTTCTATACACGTAAAAGATTATCGTTAAATAACACAACAAGCCTTACCAGCCAGTTCGACTTTCCGTGTATGGTTCCAACCATTTTTAGCAACCTAGTTGAAAGTATCTCATCTCTTTTTGTAGAAGTTACTTCAAGAAAAAAAGTATATATTGTTCCTATTTGCATCAAGTTTTTTAAAACCCCAATAAACGTTTAAAGAAAAATGATTTGTATGTCTAATACAAGAACATAAATTTATACCTAAAAATTTGATTGGTGAATTTCAAAAAGTGATTGATAAAAATAATGAGAGAAAATAAGTGTTAGGGGGGTGGCAACAATGCCAATCTCTAATTTTCATACCTAATCACCCACCAATAATATCATTCCATCTCATCTCATAACTATCTCATACCTAAGAGCATGGGGTATCATCACATGCCAAAACCCATTTTTCAGTGCCATATCAGCGCCACCTCAACATACTCACTTTTAACACTCACACATCAAAATACCCCTTCACTCATAACATGTCATTTGGGTTTCTAAATGTATCCAAGTTACCCTGTTTTACTAAGTTGTGTATCAAAAAATTAATCCTCCTAAACAATGCAAACAACTTACTAATCATACTATTATATACATATTTTATCATTTGTTTAGAGATATTTACATAAATCGTCCTTGTGGCTAGGACCAAATTGCAATCACAGTCCTTAAAGTAATTTACATAATTCGTCCTTGTGGTTATCCCGGTCAAAGAACGGTCAACGACACGTGTCATCACCTGAGTGGTGCCACGTGTCATAGGGTCGGGTCGGTTCGGATAGTTGACGGGTGGGTCGATTCGGTAACGGCAGTCGGTTGCCACGTGGACCAATGAGGTGGTGTCACGTGGCATTGGTAAAATATACCACACTTTTGGTTGGCCTAGGATTCGAACCCGGGTTATTTGTGTGGGAAGCCAAGCTTGCCAACCGGGCTAAGCATAGCTTCATAATATTACCCCTAAATCAATTACATAATTCCTAAATTTAAAGGCTCAATTCAATAATAAAAGTTCAATTTAGTTTTTTGGCCTATCAATTTAAGGGTTATATGGACTGTAAAAAAATAAATAAATATACCATCGGACTCGTTTTTTCGTGCTCTTTCCAATGGTATGCTCGGGAAATTTTTTAGACTTCGTTAGAACCTCGAAAATGCTAAAACGTCGTCGAAAAATGCGAAAACGTCCTTTTCCGAGGTGCAAAGGAAGTCGAAAAAATTCCACGAGCATACCGTCGAACTCGTTTTTTTGTGCTCTTTCCAATGGTATGCTCGGGGAATTTTTCGACTTCGTTTGAATCTCGAAAAATGCGAAAACATAGAAAAAACGGCGGTTTTCGCATTTTTCGACGACGTTTTCGCATTTTTCGAGGTTCTAACGAAGTCTAAAAAATTCCCCGAGCATACCATTGGAAAGAGCACGAAAAAACGAGTCCGATGGTATATTTATTTATTTTTTTACAGTCCATATAACCCCTTAAATTGATAGGCCAAAAACTAAATTGAACCTTTTAGTATTATTGAATTGGGCCTTTAAATTTTAGGAAGGGTTATGTAATTGATTTAGGGGTAATATTATTGAAGCTATGCTTAGCCCAGTTGGGCAAAGCTATGCTTCTCTCACAAACGTCCCGGGTTCGAATCCCACTCGAGCCAAAATGAGGTATATTTTACCAATGCCACGTGGCACCACTTCATTGGTCCACGTGGCAACCCGACCCGACCCGAACCATTGACCGACCCGACCCGATATGACGTGGCACCACTCATGCGGTGACACGTGGCATTGACCTCTGTTGACCATGCTAACCACAAGGACGATTTATGCAAATAAATTTAAGGACTGTCTTTGCAATTTGTTCCTAGCCACAAGGACGATTTATGTAAATATCTCTAAACAAATGATAAAATATGTATATAATAGTATGATTAGTAAGTTGTTTGCATTGTTTAGGAGGATTAATTTTTTGATACACAACTTAGTAAAACAGGGTAACTTGGATACATTTAGAAACACTTATCCCTATTTTCTTTTTCATCTTTTCAAACAAAATAAATTAGAAACTCAATTACAACCATAATCCAAATAATATCAATATTTAGTTCAAATTTATTAATAACAAGGATAATAGCCCGCTGCGTTGCAGCGGGTGTTGTATCTTTTTTTTTCTAACTTTATGTGCACGTTATAGTATTTTGTGCAAAGAAGATACTCACATTGGCGATGGGTTGATTTCAAACCTCGTTTGTTGCGTAACACGGAAAGACAATCTTGTTGCATCAGGGTGTTGGTGCCACGAATATTAGTATGCATGAGCTAAGATGAAGAGTTGTTTTAAACCTTTTAAAGCACATATATCGGTACCAATATTGTATGAAACTTACATTATGAAACCATACTAATAGTTGTTAATGTGTAACAAATCCTGAGATTATCCGACACCAAATTTGCATAATTAAACATTGATGAGAGGAGAGAAGTGGATGACATTCTGATCTCCAATTCCATCTATGCCTTATGCCTGCAGCAGCCGTATCAACCCTGTTAGTAACCTGCACCAAGAAGGGTTCATTGGTGACAAATTCAAATGCTGAAGAAAAATGATGTAATAAAATGTTCTACAACATAGCTTAAAAAACAAATGACTGCTTTTCGGCGTGTCTTAATATCTATCGTAAAGATTTTTCGAAAAGAACACATAAATGGAGATGTCTCAAGTTGTTAACCCAAACCCGATTTCATCTCATATGAAATCAGCCCATTATAAAACAAATGAAATGAAACCTCTTTCTCAAGATAGCAAATTAGTTCATCATTTCCAAAACATAGGAACAACCTAATGTAATTTGTAACGTGATGTACTACAATTTATCGCAAACCTTAGTTTCTTCTTGCTTGTTTGTTTAGTATTCGTAATTAAGTCTTAAAAAGTCAATTTCAGTTTAAGACAATCAAGCTTTAATGTAACTTTCATTTAAAAACCTGTTTTAATAAAATAAGGGAGTGTTTGGTTTAACATAGTTTTTAAATAAAATAAAGATTTTATCAGTTAAAACCAATTTAGTCATTTAGTCTTAGCTTCATTAAGGTTATATTAGTTTAGTAGAATTAATTTTGAGCAAGTTTTCTGAGTTTTGAGGTTTTTGATGTAGGAATCTGCTACTAATAGGAATTCAGATCAGAGAAGTATTAAGAAGGTTTTTAAAAGCTTGTTGAGTCATAAGTCCTCTTCAATATTGAGTCCATTTTTAGTGGCAAAGCATACCTAAGTTAGTTTTAGTCAAAAAGTACAGAGTCTTTTGTATTTTGTTAAAATTCAGAGATGGTCAAAAGTTTAAAAATGTTCATGTATGTCCACTTTTAAGCTAGTTGATTAGCTTATATAACCTTCCAGAAAATTCAAAAAAATAAAAAATAGAAAGTTCAATAGTAGGATTATTACTGTGTTGAGTCTTAAAAATTGCAAAATTCATTTGTTAAGTTTTTTTTTTTGGTAGCTTAAATTGCCATTCAGAGCTGTTTTCCAAGGTTTTCAAGTAGGGTCAAAATGAGTTGTGTAACCCAGTCAGTTCTTCAACCTATTAATTAGCCTTGCAATGCTTCAATTTGCCTCATTTTTAGTTTTTTAAGATTTTTAGCTTATAAGTTTTACCTGTTTTCATCTTATATGTATCAGCTTGTGCATAATAAGCTCCTCAGTAGCGGCTTATTTTTCCCTTTAGGTCTTTGGTAATCCAAGTAGCCATTATTTGCTTTTTGGAACCTAAAATCTTCTACTTATTAGGTAGTGGCTAAGTTAGGTTTAAGATTGCTTATTGGTTGTTTTGGAGATTTCAATAGGTTAATAGGTTTTAGTTTTTAGCTTACATAATTTTAGAAGCTACTTTCAGTTAGTATCAATTGCTGTTACCTTAGAACTTTACTCTAGTGCTTATTTCCCTTTAGTTCCAGCCTATTTCATTTTCCCATAAGTTCCCTTAGTATTAATTCCTGCCTCTGTAGCTAAATTCTCCCTAATTTAGCTTATATTAGCTTGTTTAAGCTTATTTTGTTTTGTCATTGCACTTACTTGCTAGTTTAAGTTCTTGCCCATTTCTGTCTTATTCAGCCCCTATTCTAGCTTATTTCTGAGTTTTTAATAACTTGGTTTTTATAAAAATTCGTTACTTTAGGTTATTTTTAAGTTTGTTCAATAGAAAAAGAAAAAACAAAAAAAAAATTATATATCGTTAGAGAACTACAATGAAAAAAACTCACCCGAGCTCCATTATCCTTCTGAAGCGTATCTCTCAGACAATTACTTTTGCCGTTCTCGCTCCTTCACCGCAAAAAGAAAGGGAACCATTTAACATGCAACACTGGGTTAATGGTATGCAAGTTATAGGTTACCAAAGCAACCCAAATTAAGAAATTTCTGAAATACGTAATAAAATTCCAAGATAAACAAATGTATCCCATAAGATATATATCAAATTTTATAATCACAACTTGTTCCACTGCTACATTTGTAGGTACATCTTCTACAATTGCTGTTTAGTATTTGATACGGGAAGATTTCTCATATTTCTATAGTTTCAGTGGAGACAAATTACTTATGGTCATTTGCTTGGAGCGTCAAATAATTCTTTTGACGGGGTGTTTGTTCTAGCTAATTTTGGACCTGTCACCTCATTTTCCGCTGCAAAAAGAGTGTCTGACCTCATGTAGCAGGTTAGGACAAAAAACAAAGTAAATCCATGATATACTCCCTTTTCACAAAGAATTGGTACTTGAGAATCAGCCTTGTGATTGTGATGACTCCAACCCTAGGCTGCAAAAACAAAGCCTCAAGGTCTATGACCCCTTTTTTGAAGACGGGAACAGACATGTAGCTCTCAAGTAACGCTTTAAAAAAGTTATAAGGTAAACTATAATTGCTTTTTTTTTTGAAGACGCCAGCTGCTGTACATACTACCTAGCGGATTGAACTAAGTTATAGTTAGTTACTGTACATATTACAGGATCTGGTATTACCTGTGGGCGTCACATACATTACGTTCATTATACAGATTTACCGCATCATAATTTCAAAAGGCAGTGGAGCTGTAATTACGGCTCTAGTCATACTTTGCCTTTTTAGCTTTACTGGCGGATGTCGTATCATATACCTTCAAACGTCGAATGTGGCTGCGATTGTTCTTGTGCGACATGGAATTTCTTTTTCCAAGCGACATTAATATATGCTACAACAGAAATTGCACGCCCGTTAGTGTATTTTAAACAACCATTTGCATTATGTATATAATAAAGAAGTTACGGAACGACAAATAAGTACACATACTTTCATTCAGAAAGTGATTCGATTCATTACCGGCGCCAATAGTTTCTCCAGTCACCGTTTTCTCTATTTGTATACCTGCAATGAAGAAAAGTTGTACAAACTTAGTAGACCTTTAAATAGATCTTAGACAATTAATTTGTAAAATAATTCTGATCTTAAATCTTAGACATCGTCGGAAGGAGAATAAGCATTTTCGGGTGCAAGTGCATAAATGTCTGCACTAAAGGGTTGCATTGTACCAATACCAAACACAACCTAGATATGACTGACGCACTATTCTCTGCCATTTGCATAGAGAAATGAGTTAGTATACCGACCCATTGTAGCACTATACTCACCAATATGTGTAATTGTGTGTGCTTTATAATGAGTTTCAGAGAGAAACCCGAAAGTACGTTTCAAGCTCTCTTTAAAGCAACATGTTCTTGCTTCGCTCGATCAAATACCCGATGCATCCGCAATCAATAAAGCGCCAACAGAATTAAACACATGCAACCATCGGTTTTGGGAGATTATGGTAAAGTCGTAACAGGTATTGTAGTCAAACAAGAAACATTGAAACAACACCTTCCCCTTTGCTAGAATAGTATAAAACACGGTGACATAATATTGTTGCTGAAAAAAATTGAGATCGTACGCAACTAAAAAGAAGTTTAAAATTATTTCCCACAAGACGCAAATCAAAGCCAAAAAATGATGCATATAAGTTTTAAGAGCTACGAACCTCTGTCATCCTTTTTCCTATCATCGTCAAGAGGCTATCGAGTACATCTGTAAGAAGCACATAAAAAGATATAGGGTACATAATTCAGAAGACAACATCTTTTTTTGGGCAGAATATGAAACGTCGTATCTTTGTTAGCATGGAGCTGCAAACTACTTTAAGAATGGTAGCCATAAACGGCGAGAAATGAGCGCAGGTTTGTAAATCTTGAAGCGCACTAAAGACCCATCACGGTGCAACAAATGAAAGACAAATGAGTTAGTATAACTACGACACGTGTTCCAAAATCAATAAAAAAACACATAACTGAATTACCTCGTGATGCTAAACACCTTCGGCCATCATTTTCATGTACACAACTAATCAGTATTTACCGCTTTATCCAGTACAAGAAATAACAATAACAATGGTTGTGTCAATATGAAGCACCAAGTGATATCTTGATGTAAAGAAAAAAAATGGATATTTATGATGTGAGGCTTTTATTACAGTCCAGTGTATATATTAACCCACCTTTATCAAACGATGGTGTGCGCGATCTACTACAACCTCCTTCTGATCCTTCATTTATACCTACAATAACAACAGTCGTCAAAATATTAGTATAAGTTAACCTGTAACTCATTTAGTTATAGACTTATAGATAGAACATGAGGTGACTACCTAGAACTTTAGGTTAAAGGTACGCGACCAACATTGAAGCCTCAAGCCAACATTGTAGGCAGAACTTCAGCAGCGCTTGTCGGCGCCCGTGACCGCCGCTACATTGCAGTCACGTGGTTTTCATGAATGTAAAACGACACCGAACGTCAGCAGCTCTTGTTGGTGGACGCGACCACCACAACATCGCAGTTTCGTGTTTTTCCTTAATGTAAAACAACAGCGAACTCTGATCCAAGGCTGCCAAATCCAAAGGCCTCTACCTATAAGGCATTCACCCAGTTTAGAACACCAAACTAATAAATGAGAAAACACTTAATTTAAAAAAAATTAAAAAAAAAATATCATAAAAACTTGTTTTTTCCGGCCCCAAATTCACACAAAAATTTTATCAAATATATAGCAACAACAAAATCCTGTTACTTCAATAGCTTAACATGATCCTAACATAACTCTAAGGGCTAGCAACATTGAACAACTGGTGTTCGTCATACAAAAATATGCAATTAGAAAGTTACTTCATGCTTTATTACAAAAAATATCATTCGAATGAGCTAATTACAACAGAGATATGGATCTTACCTAACGAAGTTTAAAACAACACCACGCCGAAGAACCTGTGAGCACTACTCAACTTACTCTGCCCATACCTTCAACCACAACCCCAATCCATAATTCACCTTCCACATCTTCAACCATATACATATTCTTCCTGAAAATTACAAAGAAAGCCACATCAATCCTCTATTGGCAATGTTTTAGCGTCGGGTGATTTTGGATATTTAGGATAACCGATTTTTTTAAATAAAATTAAATTTGTGAAAAGGGATTTTGTTGAATGAGTCATCGATAGGCGGGTTGGTATGGAAACACCTGGAAAAATGAGTTACAGGTATTATCTCTTGAAGACACGTGTATGAGATGGTAACCGGTATTATCTGCAACAGTGAAAAAGGGCCGGACTTAACGTTTAGATGGACCCAAAATTGGGCCAACGCCAGAGAAGCCTAAAAAAAGGGAATATTCCTTTGGAATCTTTTGTGTTTTAGTATGTATAGATAATTGGTGAACTAAAATCATCCCTTTAGTTAACAAAATTCAGATCCCACAAACAAAATGAAACACAGACTAGCGGATGCAATGAAAGGCCCAATTAATAATTGGTGAACTAAGACTACATGAAATGAAAGGCCCAATTAAAATATAGATGAGAATCCCTCATTTTTCTCATATCTTAACCCTAAAATCTCATAAACACCACGCCCCTTTTCTCATTTTCTATCTCATTTGCAGTTTAGCAGTTGCCAAATCAAATCTCAAAACACAAAATCAAATCTCGAAACACAAATCAACTTCCCTTCTTTTCCGGCTCAAACTGAATATAAACACAACAAGATTTTTGTCTTCTTCTCCCTTTCACACACGCCACTCAATTAACGCCTGACATGTTTTTGAGGAGCAGGGGTGTCATAACTTGAAAGTAGCGGCGCCATTTTCTTGGCCACGTGAGAATTGGCGTTGGGTGGCGTCATGGTACCCCATGGTCTAACAATAGATTTTTAGTGGCAACCATGCCTAACCCATACCTCATCTATTTTTATTATTTTTTTATAATTATATTAAACAATTTAATAAAAACATAATATTTTATTAATATTTAAAAGAAAATTACATAATACTTATTAAAAAAAACACTAGTCATCAAGGTATGGTAAGTCTTGAGCTTCTACATACTCCGTAAGATCATAACGGAGACGGTGATGGATATTTTCGTCTTGTAACTCCGGTAGTACATTCGGGTCATAAACTGGCGTGACCGGCGGATCCATTATATGAACCGGTGATATTGCCATCCCGTCGTCTTTTAAAATCATATTGTGTAATATAACACACGTATGAACGATTTTTCGAATCTTTTCGACGGACATAGCCCGGAGAGGATGACTGAGAATAATCCATTTTCCTTTAAGACGACCAAAAGCTCGTTCGACATCCTTTCGTGCAGACTCTTGTAGCTTCTTGAATCTCTTTTCTTTCGGGTCAGTTGGATAAGGATATGCTTTAACAAACGTTGA
Organism: Chrysanthemum makinoi; assembly: GCA_910596185.1. Lineage (NCBI taxonomy): Eukaryota > Viridiplantae > Streptophyta > Magnoliopsida > Asterales > Asteraceae > Chrysanthemum > Chrysanthemum makinoi. The sequence goes on from OU343221.1 coordinate 235,618,990, forward strand.
ATACGTAGGATAGATTCCATCGGTAAGATAATATCCATGTTTGTAAAGCCGTTCATTTAGAGTAAATGAATTGTTTAGTGCCGTTCCATTTCGCTGAGTAAGATACAACGAAGATTGATTCAGAACATTGATGTCGTTATTTGCACCGGGAGGACCAAAAAACGAATGCCAAAACCACAAATCATTTGAAGTTACGGCTTCAAGCATAATAGTCGGGTATTGGTGATCACCTCTTTTATATTTCCCTCTCAAATGCCTAGGACAATTTCGCCAAACGAAATGTGTACAATCGAATGGCCGATGTGCATTTTTGCAACGCCTTGAAATTTTTTTCCCCCTAGCGTCTACGCCCTCTTGAAACCATTCGAAATTCGCTTCAATATCACCAACAATTTTTAGAAACAAGCTTTTATTCATCCGAAATCTTTCACGAAAAACATTGGGGGGAAACTTTGGGTTTTCTTCGACTAAATAGTCATTCATTAGAGTTTCTAGAGCTTTTTCACGAAAACGGGTAACATGTCCTCGGGTTGAGCTTGCCGTGTCTTCAATGGCATCGCACGCGGCTAAATACGTTTCTATGGTAGAACCGGTGGAAAACAATAGCTCGGAAGAGTCGGATAGAAAATCTAACTCGTCCTCGGATGAAGAAGATGAAGATGAAGATGAATTCATTTTGTTTGTGAAATAGAGATGTTTTTGTTTGAGTAAAAATAGAGATGTTTTTTTGTGTGAAATAATGTTAAATGTGTAGTGTTTAAATATGTAAAAAAAAAAGGGAATTGTTTTTTAATGCATCTAAACGGCTAGTTTGACTAGCCTAACGGCTAGTTTTGCCTCATGTAGAATCGGTAAAGTATACCGATTAAGCACCATTTGATGCCATACCGATTCATGCCTAGGACTTGGCAATGATCATGCCAATCGACGTGTTGGATACCGAATCCATGCCGACTACGGTTGCCACCCCCCTTATACACTTGTCATGAAATGAATGAATTAAGTTTAACTTTAAATCTCCGTGTTAGGTCTAAATATGAATGCTCACGTTTAAAACTTGATGAAATACCTAACAAACAATTCGGTTCCTGTTATTGACTTTGGAAGAAAAGAATTACTTCAAGACTAAGGCAAGTGACGAGAGGAATGTACGGCACATGTTGAATTGCAGTTGGAGAGGCACCATTTTGTCACCAACTTAACCACAAATACCAAAGATTTTGTGGGGGCAAAGCTGATTTTTGGGGCCTTTTTTTTTTACCAACATGTTCTAGCATGATGTATCAATGATTTAATTCTTTCGTGATCTCACCATATTTTAATTTTAATTTTCAGGGAAATTACTATTCAATGAATAGTAATTCTCTATGGAAAAATTGCAGAAATAGTCCCCGCGGTTGACAGATGATTACGCAAACAATTTCCAAAATAGCAAAAAACATCCTTGTTGTTACTGTTGTTTCAGAGAAAGTCTTTCAGTTAAATATAAGGATTGTTTATTTAACAAAAAAGTAAACAAGAACTTCCTCTGAAAATGACATAATTATTCCTTGTGGTTTATAGACAATACACAAGCAATCTCAAAAGAAAAGCATAAATGCTCGTGTCATCACATGCCGTTACAGAGATAGTCCCTCAGATAACACGGAGACTGTTTGTGTAGCAAAAAAGTTACAAAAATTTATCCCTTTTAGTTAGGTAATTCTACAAAACCATCCTTAAATGAAAAGTTACATAATTAATTCATAACACTTATCACACTATACGAAAATTGTTCTTAATTCAAAATTTAATAACATTGTTTTTCATATTTTTGAATTTCATATAAATACTTTTAATATAGTATAATTAGTAGTTGATCCGTTTTAACTTTTAAGTATAACTAGATAGGGAAGATATTTGCTTTTTTATTTAAAAGTCTAAATTAATATATTTGTCAAACAACTTAATATTACTAGATTACTACTTTAGAATTTACTTGTATATGTTTAAAACATTTTGCAAGTAAAAACTAAAATCAATTTTAATGAGAGCTAATGACCTACACCCTTTTTGCGCAAAATCTCGCGTGTCGCAGCACCGCGCATGCTCAAATTTCTCTTTATATTACATTATTGTAGTTACATTAATCTGAAAGGTTTAGGACTTGTGTTTTAATTTGACGTATTGGTTGCCAAACCTGGCCTATCATGGCAACAAGCTAACAATTACAACTATGAAACCCTTCTCTTGTGGCTAACCTCCGGTATTCGAGTGACCGTTCCCGAACTCCCCTTTGACTGCCCCAAAATGTTTACACGTCGAGATTCGAGCCCAAGTCTCTTATGAGACCTTCAAGCCATCTAACAACTATGTCACCTTTGGAGATCCTTGAACTGTCCATACTACAAAGAGTGGGGAGCAACCCCCTGCAGACACTCCCATTAAAAGGGTCATGTTCACATATTGCATGCTTGTGGTTAAAACATCTTTCGTAAGTCAAAAGACCAAAGTTCGAGTCTCATGGTGTGTGAATTTTATCACTCGGAGCTGATTGTTAAAAAAATTGGTACAAACTTTTTTTCCTTTATTTAAATTGAGTTAAATTCCTATACTAGATAAGATTAACTAAAGTTAGTTAGAAAAATCACGTCATGTCACAAATACCCCCCATTATACACGTCATGTCACAAATTATACGTCAACAAAGTAGAATTTAACTCATGGGATGAGCACAAAAGTCGTAGTTTTATTATGTCATAGTAAGAACTTTAACTACATATGTGGCATTATTATATATACGTGATTACACTAACTTTTATATGGTGTTATTGACAGGGAAATGCTACAACTTTTGACACCAAAGAATAATATAGAGCGTTGTTTCTTCGGTAAGTTACAAAAGATTACATTCAATAATTCATAACTATGATGAGAAACCGGACAAAGATTAGTATTGAACTATGTAAGATTATGCTTGCATCACTTGCATGAAGAATGTATTTTTGATGGTTAAATAACAACGTTAATGTCACTAATAAATGTAAAATAACTCTCTTTTGTATCGGTGAATTTTAATACATCCGATTTGAACAAATAAATTAAAAGAGTTTGCTAAAATAACAAAATACGAAATATTAATATCACCTTAAATAATGAATAGAAAGGAAAAAAACACATAATTTGGCTCGAAGCCATTTGTAAATTATAATAACAAATAAAAAAGTTGAGTTTTTGATATAATCAAAAGTTCTATAGTTTATCTAAAACCAAAACCGATGTGTCGCACAGGTTAGAATGCCTCGTATATATGAACAAATATGTTCTTAAAATATTCTCTTTATTCTTATTGCACTTTTATATGAAAAAGCTAGTTATAATACTTAGTCTTAGAGCGAGCGGTATCATGGCAATAATGAGCTATTTGTTCACACGTGCCTGCTCGCCACCCTTCGCTACCCCTCGCCGCCACGCCCCTCCCCTTCTTCGTTGCTCGTCGTAGCCTCTCTCGCCGGCCAGACGAAGTAAATACGACAAACTATTTTGCAGAGATCTGTTGCAAAATAAACGGTTATATTTACATTTATTTTTATTATTATTATTATTGTTATTTTAAATAAACGCACTTTTACACTATAAATAACACCATATTTTACTTAAAATTTTCACACTTAATCCCTACCAATAACTTGATATGGCTTGTTCACTTTCACATACCATCGATGAAATTATGGCTTTAGTTAATAAACTAATTAGTGTTAGACTACATTAAAACCCGTGGGTAATACCTTTTATTGATACAATATATATAGAGGCAATACATAATGAAACCCTAATGGACCCAACCCTACATTCCGGGCTTGGGCCTTATTTATCATCTAATACTCCCCCGCTGTTCGAGCGGCGAAATTGCAAAAGCTCGAACTGAAGTAGTAAACTAAGAATTCAAAATAAAATAATAATCAAAATAAAACGGGGATAACCTAAAGTATCCCTATTCTAAATTTTTGTTTACGGATAACCAAAGTATCCCAAACAGTCGTCTAGGGAATAAGAACCATAGATTCGACACCAGCAAAAGTCGTCTCGGGAATGAATAAGAACCCTGGATTCGAAACCAACAAAAGTCGTCTCGGGAATTAATACTCTGGATTCGACATAAAACAAAAACAAACAATTAAATAACTATTTTTTTATTTTTATTTTTCTTGTTTTTTTACCGCTTACAAAATCAAAATAAATTAAAATCTTTGATAAAGCATTTTCCTCATATTCGTTATGATGATCGGCTTGATAACTCCTTTCTTTGTTTAATATGAACGCACGCTCGCCAAGATGAAGAATAACAGTAATATTATTATGAAGAGCAGCTTCACAATTGCTACGAATTCGAAGATAATAATATCGGAAGGGGATATTTGTGGTGGGATTTAGACGAAAGAAAGAAAAAGGTTTGACGGGGTGGTTTAGGGGAAACGGCTCAACATAGCCACCTAGGTCTGAGGATCAGACTCGCTCCGAAATCATGTTAGACTACATTAAAACCTGTGGGTAATACCTTTTATTGATATGATATATATAGATGCAATACATAATGAAACCCTAATGGACCCAACCCCACATACCGGGCTTGGGCCTTATTTGTCATCTAATAATTAGGATACCGCTCGACAGCAAGCGTTGATAGACTTAGCCATGCAATTTGACAAGGCATGTGAAGATAAAGATGATCTGAGACAATCATACGAGAAATGCAATGACATTCCGCCTGAAAACCATGCTCAAATAGAGACTTTTTTAAACGATAAATCTTTGAAAGATTAGGAGATGCATAATGCTATGTTAAGCTAAGTTTATTTTGCTACATGAAAAATATAATTAGGATGATTGTATTTTAGATTTCATATTGTAAATTTAAATTTTGTATTGTAATGTTAAATTTCATATTGTAACTTTAATTATTCTATAAATGAATGCACCTTTAAATTTTCGCAGCAGTTTCAAATTTTGAGTTTGATAGGCTCCAACGGCTATTTCCCCTATAAATACCCCTTTATCATTATTCATTTTCTCACACAACTTCTTATCAAACTCTCTCAACTATCATTCATTTTCTCACAAACACTATGGCTAACAAACCAAACGAGGTACGAAATGCTATCCTTAGGTGACTATGGACCGAAAAAGAAAAGGAGCGCCAGCTGGTTAATAATTTGTTGGGTGAGGTAACTCGTATTATGTGCCAAATGATTAGCCGTGGTGAAGAGGTAACCAGGTTGTGTGAGCTGCCTCAAGATCAGCCAGTTAACAAATTCGGTCTACAAACTCTGCTAATGATTGAGGAATCAGATTGCGTATCTCAATCGCTTTGAAGGCCGTTAGGGAGGAAGTTTAAGAACCTTAAATGAGAAGCAAGATCTTATCAACTATTATAGAGTAATATAAAAGCTTGATGAGAACCATTGGACGATTTGTGTTTTTGTATCATATCATTATTTGTGTTTTAAATTTTGTATTTCGATTCGTATCGTATCGCATTGTAATTTTAATTAAATGAAATAAATTTAGTTTGTTTGAAAAATGAAAAAGAAAATAAATTTAAGGGTGGGTGAGACCCAAATAAAAAATTTGTTTTTTGTTATGAAAAATAGAGTATTTTGAAATGATGATGTTAAAATGACACACTTGTTAGGCTCAAATGAGTTTCACTCTTGGCAAGTTAGCATTACATAACCTACTAACATACTGATTTTGGCCTAATGGCCCAAAACTTTACTTCGTCTATTTAAGTCGTTGAAAGTTGAAACCAATCTCAATCTGATCCTTATAAATCCAGGATCGACCATAAAACATATATACATCGATTCAAATGTAAAATATAGTTGACATTTAAAAGCAACATGCATTCTGCTTTATTTACGTTTGGTTTGTCGCTATGAATCACAATGGGTATAGGTGTTGGTATAGAGTGGAATGATAATGGATGGTATGAAGAAACCACCCACACACATAATATATGAGGAAACCTTCACATTTGGGTATCGTCATTCTATTGTGGTGGCCCCCATAACCAACCAAACAACATTAATGACTTTCAAAGTCATAGTCCCATACCCATACACCCCAACCAAACGGGCCCTAAATCTTTTTTCGTAAGATTTCCATCCTCTTTTTTGTTTTCTTTTTTCGGTGGATTTGGTGGGGGTGAGGGTTTACATCAAGATTCAGATACCCTCGTGGGAAAAATCACTAACTAATTACTACATTATGTTTTTATATGAGTTTGATACTAGTTTGATCTCATTGTACAGAAATATATGAAGTCGTCAATGTCTAATCTAATTCTAAAGTACAAATCATAAGATAGCAATACAAAATATTGTTCTAGCTATGGATGGTGTGCATAGTGGTCTGCTCGTGGTGGCAGTGGTTGGCTCTTGGTGGTGCTCGGCTTATGGTGGCAGTCAAATGGTGTTTAGATGGCGTGTTGTGGAGGTTATGTGAGGTGAGGTGCGATGAAAATAATGGTGTTTGAGTTTTTCATTTGAAATTTGTGTGGTGTATAAATGACTTGTTAAATAGTTTGTTACAAGTTTATGGGTTGTATTAATTTATAGAACTTTTACAAGTTTATAAATTTAACACATTTAATTTTTTAGATGTAATGTATATAATAAGTTATTAAAATTTCCATAATTGAAAATTGTGCAGGCTGAATTTTTAAGCCTTTTTATTTAGGAAATGGTCTAAATGCTTTAAATAATAATATAAATTAGCTGCTTATCCGGCTATCTGCTAAAACAGCTTGTAATTCTCATATAGCTTATCTGCTAAAACACATTTAATTTTTTAGATGTAATGTATATAATAAGCCTTTTTATTTAGGAAATGGTCTAAATGCTTTAAATAATAATATAAATTAGCTGCTTATCCGGCTATCTGCTAAAACAGCTTGTAATTCTCATATAGCTTATTTTGTCGAAATTTACTAAATGGCTAGAAATGACGTTATCTAAATAGCATTTGTGTGGCTCTGGCCTTTTTACGAAAAGAAGATGTAATCCAAACTCTAGAATCAATCCTTAATTCACCCATGAAAATGCACCAAACCATAACCACATGGCGATTAAAAACGATTTTGAATCTGTAATCGAAACTCGATCCTAAATCTATTCATGGTTTCAATTCTCGAAATTAACACCATGATATTGTGATTGATTAATCATATGTTGATTAATCAGGAACGGTTCGAGTGGTGGTAGTCGTTGTAACCACCCGCATTTTTAGGTTACTTTTCATTTTCGAGAATTTACTATTCACTTTTACTATTCAAATTACTATTCACTTTCACTATTCATCCCGTAAAATTTTTAATTCACATTCTCGTAAGATAAATTATTTTAGTAATAACCTGAGAGTTTGACCATCGTTAGATCATTTTCGCAAAAGTTATTAAGTAAACATCGTTTTAAAGTTTCGTTTTAGACGGTCCACCGTTTAAACATCACACACATAACGAAAATCAACCCTGACAATTTTCCTCGCATCAGATAAATTTTTAGATCACTCATGATTAATTTGAGAATTTTTAAAATTCATTATTTTTAATATTACCAAATAAGCTCAGCGCAGAACAAAACTAAACTTACGTTTTAAACAATTCTACTTACATCCAGACTTAACGATTCCTGCACTGTGTTTCTAATATGTTTTTGACACTTTTACATTTTTTGGAAAAATCAAACATATTTCCCTCCTCCTTTGACCATAAAGGAATTAACCTTGCACGTTCTACATTTTTGCTTAAACCGCGTAACTTTTAAACTTCACAAATAACTGTTAAGTTATCTCGCGTATGACGAAAACCAAATTTTGACATCTCATATCACTTTTAGACTAATTTTAGTCTACTCTAAATAAATTCACGGTCGTTTCCCTGAAATTTCGTTATTTTCTGATAAACTGCGAATTACGCGTTTTTGACCCGTATTTCCAGCTTTAAGCAGCGTTTTGCACCCAATGAGACTTATCACCCATTTTATATTTTTAGATGAAGTATAATGATGAGTTTCATCATTCCTACAAATTTCGTATTTTTACGATACCCGGTTTTACGTTTTATGGCTTCGGTTAGCATTTAACGGAACCAAAACTCACTCCGTAACCAAGATAATACCAAAACTATCCACCAAAGTCATCCTATCTTATCATGAACGAAATTAGGGGGGGGGAGTCATCACCTTGGTGTCAAAATCCTAAGCATGCTTTCTTTAGATCATTACATGTGTAAATTTAACCATGGTTAGTTTTTAACCCAATATATAGTTAACCATATTCTCTAGCCTATAAATACCAAGCTAAATCACTTCATTTTTCTTGCATCACCCCTTCTTAACATCTAAAGTCCTAAACCTAAAGGCATTTCTTATAGATCTTGTAAGAACATTCATTTGTTCTTGAAGAAAACTAGCGTTTGATCTTCGTTCTTGGAAGTTTTCAAGAAAGAGTCGTTATAATCTTCAAATATCTTCAAGTCTCCAAAAAGACGTCGTTATAATCTTCTGTTCTTCTTCGGGTTCTCAAGAAGGCGTTGTTATAATCTTCTAATAGCCTTGGGTTTTCAAAGATTGCAAATTCTACGTCGAAGCTCCGCTAATATTTTATTTTTCCATAATACTCAAGCATTCTATTTTAAGGTAAGTATTTATAAAACTCAAACTTATTTAAATACTTATAAACTTTGTTAGTTTATTTATTGTATTTATAAACTCTTAATATATCATATAATCAAGTAATCAAAATACATGTTTTACGTATTAAGCACTACAACACCAGGGAACTTCATGTGAGGGGTTCATTTGGGTAAACGGATCGACGAGTTGCTGGATTTACGATTTAAAATATCATAGCTCCTCGAACGTTTACGGCATGAACTATGAATTATGATGGCCCGAACGGTAGTACGATATCTATAAACTAAATAAGTTTTCACATATTAAAGATCTTTCTATAAACACCAAATGATAATTGACTACATCATGATCAACATAGAGACGTATATAGGATGGTTTATGTTTTCCTAAACATTGTTCCAAACCTAAGTCGCAACATCCTATTTTAGGTTGCTCGTAGAAGTTCTCACGGCATATCCATCATGCTCATTATACATTTGATATCATTTACTCTGAGGTGAGTTCATAGCCCCACTTTCTATTACTTAATTGTTTTACAAACACTTGGGGGAGATACATGCTTTATTTTAAATCGAACACATTGCTTTCAAATTATACTTGAATATATTAGTTGCACTAAGTACCACTATTGCCAATCTTAAGTCCCTATTATCATGAACCATTAATCACTTGCGAGTGAACGCGAATAATGTGGATAAATCTATCGGGAATGACAAATCCCGTTTGTGTTGACCGGGTAGGCAAACAAACGCACTCTATTTGAACATCTATAGGTTTATTGGCAAATTACCTATTAGGGCATCGGTTACTATTTTATGACAGCTGTTAACGTTTTCGGTATCATGAGCTTAGTGCAATAATATCTCTTTTGGTTTTCAAACCATTGGTGTGAATTTATAACTCACACTACAAACATTATGTGTTCAACTGATTTCCAAAACTCTATGAATTTCACTCAACCTTTGTGTTGACAGTTTTAAGCATGTATTTCAGGTCCATAATGTCAGAATCTGGCACAGAAGAGCAAGGATACTGAAGAAGGCTATAAATTTTATTATCATTCGAAAACCTATTTACTATATTTCGTAAACAATGGAACCAACTGGGACCTCATTTTTGTAAACTCTGATATTTATATAAATCGAATGATAAATCCTTTTTAAACGACTCCTTTAGAGATCGTTTTCTATTGTTATGACTGTTGTGCCATGAAGTAACACCCAGTTTGAATTCCGCTGCGTATCATGAAATTGGGGGTGTTACAGTCGTGCAATTGCCTCTTTGATTTAGATCCATGGTTCGATTATGGTTTTAGATTTCTTTTTCGTTTGTGTCGTCTTCCTTTTGTCTTCTTTCATCAACTTTCCCTTTTCCTAACCCTATTTTCCTTGTGGCCATTCTTATCCCATAAAACCCTAGTTTTTTCACCAGCTTTTTAAATAAATAAAATCCTAATTTTATTATTTTTATTTTCTTCAATTCGGTGGGTCATTCATGGTTTACATGGGTAGCCAGAAGGAGGATGATGTGCAACAGATATCTACGTTCGTGTTCGTCACAAACTTTCCTGATAAGTTTGGTGCTAAGGATTTATGGTATTCATGTAAGACATATGGGCATGTTGTTGATGCTTATATACCTGATAGAAGATCGAAAGCAAGTAAAAGATTTGGGTTTGTGCGTTTGATTAAAGTGCTGGATGTGGAACGTTTGGTTACCAACTTGTGTACGATGTGGGTTGGACGCTATAAATTACATGCTAACGTAGCAAGATTTCAAAGGGAACCTGTGAACAAACACAACAATATGGTCAATGAAAATGGGACGAGTATGAATAACGGTGGAAGCAGGATGAGTGGAGATGGGGAAAAGGGCACGACTAATTCATACGCGCATGTTGTGAAAAGATACCGAGTTCAGAAGGATGTTGTGAATGATATTCCTACTATGGTGCTGGATGAGACATGCTTGAACAAAGAGGATTATTCGTTATGTTTGTTGGGAAAGGTGAAGGAATTTGCATCTCTAACAAACTTAAAGGTGATCTTAGCCAAAGAAGGATATGCGAATATTGAGCTCAGATACATGGGAGGGGTTTGGGTTATGATCGTGTTTTAGGACGATGAAACAAAGAATCGGTTCCATACTAATTTAGCTGCGGGTTCATGGTTTTCTCAGATTATACAAGCACACAATGAGTTTACTATCGAGGAGAGGGTCATATGGGTGGAGATTGAGGGTGTTCCATGTAAGTGGTGGTCTAGGAATACTTGTAATCGTATTGCATCTAGATGAGGTAGGATGTTAAACGGGGAAGAATTGGAAGAGGGTGATTTTCATAGTAATAGAATTTGCATTAGCACAAAAATTAAAACAGCTGTGTTTGAGTCGTTTAGAATGGTGTATCGTGGTAATGTTTTTTGGGTTCGAGCTATTGAAGTTCCAGGTTGGGTACCCGATTTTGAGGAAGATTGTGATGGAGAATCTATTGAAGGGTCACAAGAAGACGAAGTCCTAGGGGATGGTTCGAGAAGTATTAATGAAGTGGGAGACGAAAGTGATATGGAAGTAGTCCCTGAGAAAAGTTTCAAGGTTGAACCAAATAATGATATTGTTGAAGATAATTCACCCGATCATAGTAAGTCACAGTCTGGGGATCCATTTGGTATTTATGACGTGCTTAAGAAAAAGCGGATGTCAACAATAATGATAGTATTCCAAAAGTTAATCTTAAATACCCACCGGGTTTTACTCCTAATGAAGAAGGTGATACAGCAGTAGAAGGGCCAAATATTTTGTTGAAAGAGAATAGAACAAGTTATGATCAGGATGGTGGAGGTTATGGGGAGAAACAATCTCATGAGAGGAACGAATTCTCGACTGATGCTCAAGAATCTAATTGTTCGGGCCACTTTAAGAAATCAGTAGCACCGCGTACATGTGGTTCTATATTAACATTGATTGACGAACTTGTTAAGGTGGGACAGACTATGAGATATGATATGAAGGGGTGTATGAAAAATATGGAAGAAATTATCGAATCACAGGGAGTTGATGATGTTCATCGATGAATTTTTTTATCTTTTAATATTCAAGGCCTTGCCCAAAAGGCTAAAAAAGATTGGGTTAAGGAGTTATGTGTTTCTAATAAGGTGAATTTCGTTTCGTTACAAGAAACTAAAATGGAGAAAATTGATCTTTGGTGCATTAAGAGTTGTTGGGGAAATTTTGATTTTGATTATGTTTATAGTGAAGCCGTTGGTAAGTCGGGTGGGATCCTGTGTGTTTGGGATCCTAATATGTTTTAAAAAATGAATGTGACGGAGTCTGATTACTTTACAATGGTTAGAGGCGTATGGGTTCCTAGTGGGAAAAGTTTACTTATAGTGTCGGTATATGCTCCTCAAGAGTTAAACGAGAAGAAGATGTTATGGGATTACTAATCTTTTGTGATTACAAGTTGGGATGGTGATGTCGTGATTATGGGAGATCTTAATGAAGTTCGTGATAGTAGTGAAAGGTTTGGATCGGTATTTAACAAATTAGGTGTGGAGGATTTCAATACTTTTATTACCGATCCAGATTTAGTGGAGGTGCCTCTTGGTGGTTGTTCGTTTACGTGGTGCCATAAATCGGCGACTAAGATGAGTAAACTGGATCACTTTCTCATATCTGATAATCTTATGTGTTCGTGTCCTAGCATATCTGCTATTTCTTTAGATAGATATCTGTCTGATCATCGGCCGATATTAATGCGGGAGATTCATTATAATTATGGCCCGATTTCATTTAAGTTTTTCATTATTGGTTTGAGATTGATGGGTTCGATAAATTAGTGGAGGATTCCTGGAAGGAAGCGCAGGTTACTGAGCAAAACCCCTATGCTAAATTTATGAACAAGCTCAGATTTATCAAAGACAAGATTCGGATATGGAATAGACAATACAAGGAGAGATTGAATGGTGGGATGAGAAATCTTAAGGCCGAGCTTGTCACTCTTGATTTAAATATAGATAAACGAGATGGAACAGAAGGAGATGTTATAAGGAGGCAGGAAGTAGTGCGGTTAATACATGATATGGAGAAGGCAGAAACTATGGAAGTGGCTCAAAAAGTGAAAATTAAATGATCTATCGAGGGCGACGAAAATTCTAAGTTTTATCATGGTGTGCTCAATTAAAAAAAGAGGACGGCTTGCTATTCGTGGTGTGTTTGTTGATGGTATATGGATGGAATCCCCGTGCCTAGTTAAGAAGGAGTTCTATGAACATTTTAAAAATAGATTTGAGTAACCTAATCAATGTGGTATTCAGTTAGAGAAGGAATTCGATAAACGTATTTCAATTGAGTAGAATGAGGTGCTGGAAAGTGAAATATCGAAAGAAGAAATCAAAATAGCGGTTTGGGATTGTGGCATTGATAAAGCTCCAGGACCGGACGGTTTTACTTTCGGTTTTTATCGTCGATATTGGAAACTAATTGAGGATGATGTAGTTGATGCTATTAAGTGGTTCTTTCAAAATGGGAGGATCCCGAAAGGAGGTAATTCATCATTTATTACTTTAATTCCTAAAATTCCTAATGCTAACATGGTTAAAGATTTTAGACCTATTAATCTTATTGGGAGTCTATACAAGATTGTTGCAAAGATTTTGGCGAATTGTCTGGTTACGGTTTTGGGTGATATTGTGAATGAAATTCAATCCGCTTTTGTGGCGGATAGGCAAATTTTAGACGGTCCGTTTATTTTGAATGAGCTTGTTCAATGGTGCAAAAAGAAGAAGAAACATACAATGGTGTTTAAAGTTGATTTAGAAAAGGCATATGACTCGGTTAGATGGAATTTTGTTGACGACATTTTAAAGAAGTTTGGATTTGGAGAAAAATGGTGTAAATGAATACAAAGTTGTCTTTACTCTTCTAGGGGCTCGGTTCTTGTTAATGAAAGCCCTGCGCAAGAGTTTCAGTTCTATAAAGGGCTTAAACAAGGTGATCCGTTGTCACTTTTCTTATTTATTTTGGTCATGGAGAGCTTACATATTTCATTTCAAAGAGTGGTGGACGCAGGTTTATTCAAGGGGATTATGGTGGGTTCCTCTTTACAAACTTCTCATTTGTTTTATGCGGATGATGCTATTTTCATGGGGCAATAGAACCAATCGAATATTGAAACTATTACTCGTATGTTGGAGATTTGTCATCGTGTGTCGGGCCTTCGTATCAATATGAATAAGAGTAAGTTGAGGATATATGTGGACTCTTGTAAAGTGGAGCAGGCTGCGGCAAAGAGTGGCTGTGTGGTTCTTAAGACGCCATTCAAATACTTAGGATCTAGAGTGGGAGATTTTATGTCACGGATTTAGTCTTGGAAGGAGGTCATTGATAGTATGGTTTCTCGGCTATCTAGATGGAAATTAAAGACACTTTCTATAGGAGGAAGATTAACTCTCCTTAAATCGGTTTTAGGCGCGATTCCTATTTATCATATGTCCATTTTTAAAGTTCCTATGAAGGTGTTGCAGAATATGGAATCAATCCGGGCGTGGTTTTTTAATGGCATGGAGTTAAATTCGAGAAAATCGAGTTGGGTCAGATGGAGAAATGTGATGGCTTCTAAGGATACACGAGGTCTTGGTGTTTCGAGTTTATTCGCGCTTAACATGGCCCTTTTGTTCAAATGGGTGTGGCGGTTTATAACCCAAAAGAATTCGTTATGGGCTAGGGTCATAAAAGCGTTGCATGGTGAAAGTGGAACAATTGGTATGAAAGCTAAATTGAGCTACCCGTCTATATGGATTAGTATAATTCGGGAAGTCGAGTCATTGAAGTTGTATGGTATTGATCTTCTCAGGTATATTACTCTGATATTGGGTAATGGGATGAATACATTGTTTTGGGAAACTACGTGGTGTGGTGATGTTGCTTTTAATGATTTGGCCCCTAGAATTTATGCTTTGGAAACGATGAAATGGATTGAGGTTGCGTTGAAAATGTCTCATGGAGGGTTGGAGTTTTCTCTTCGTCGAACTCAGAGGGGTGGCATAGAGCAGGTTGAGCTGGAGTTTCTAAAGGAAAAGACAGATGGTTGTATTCTAAGTAATTCGAAAGATAGATGGTCGTAGTCCTTTGATGGATCAGGTGAGTTCTCGGTATCCTCGGTTAGGAAACTTATCGACGACACTTTACTTCCGAATGGTACTTCGAAGACAAGATGGATAAAAGCGATTCCAATCAAGATTAATGTCCATGCTTGGAAAGTTAAAAACAATTGTTTTCCTACCAGATTCAATATTTCTCGTAGAGGTATGGAGATTGAATCTATTTTATGTCCTATGTGTGAAAGGACGGTTGAATCGTCTAGGCATTTATTCTTCTCTTGCCAATTAGTTTTGGGATATGGAGTACAAGGAGCTTAATTTTTATGATGATTGGTTGGATTGGTTGTTGTCTATTCGGCTCCCGATGAAGCAAAAACAGGCGTTCGAAGGTGTATGCTACATTGTGTGGTGGTACATATGGAATTGGCTCAACAGAACGATTTTCGGTCAAGAGATTCCTCCAAAGGCAATTATGTTTGATGAAGTTGTTTCTCGTTCTTTCTTTTGGATTCGGTTTAGAAGCAAAGCTAGTTTTAGTTGGATTGAGTGGCTTAAAAACCCTAATCTTATTTCGTTGTAAGCTTCTAACGTCTTGCTAGTTTTTTTCTATAATAAATATGCCGTTCAAAAAAAAATCCTTGGTTTGAGTATAACCATATCCCGAGATCTACTAATTATAATAAGAAAGCACGGTGTAGTTGCACATAACATGTTATAGGTGTCGCTTTGACATTTATGGCGCCCCTATAAGTTTGATACTGCACCACTATTTTGTGTTTTAGATGCCAATGCTATAGTCTTCACATCCCGTTATGCGTTATTATTATTATTATTATTATTATTATTATTATTATTATTTTATTATAAACATCACTTTATTATTATTATTATTATTATTTTGAGTGAGTGGATTTTTTTAAGGTGTATTGTAGAAATTTTATAAGGGAATATGTATAAGAGTGTTATAGAGTACATGCTTACATGATGGTGTATATAATAATTATAAGATGCAACTGCACATTTCACTTTAAGAGCATCACCGATCCAAGTTAGGAAAAGAAAAAGAAATATACAAAAACATTTGACGCTAGAGTAAAAGACTTTATTTCCTTAGAGGGTTGAGTATGGTGAATAGCATGCTCGCCACTTCTTATGTGACAAGCTAAATGGCATGCCATTGCACAAGTTACCTCCCCTTCTCCCTTTTGCGCCATTTGCAAAGTGAGTGAACTCACTATGCGTCATTTTCAACTTTTTTTTGCTTTTATAATTATTATTATTTTTTAATTTATTTAAGTTTTGTTGTTGAGTTTTTATTTTAATTGGGTATGAAAGGGTCCAAAACTAGCAAATGATATGCAAACGGCTTAAACCACTACAAAAAAAAGTATTTTTAATATGTGAATGTTAAATGTGAAATGTTGAGGTGGCGCTAATTTGACGAAATGACATGCCACCAGATGGTTTTAGAGAGTTAAAGACACGAGTCTTTTAGAAGTGACTTATTTTATTCAAATATCATTTAAACATTTTTTTTTGAAAAGCTTTTTGCATTCGACTGAGTTAAGTTATGCTCTATAATAGTTAGAAATTAATGAGAAAATAACATAGTCAAAATAAAATTTATTAATAGCTAGTTCCATTCTCTAAAAGAATAAAACATGCGCTGTTCGTATTTTTTTCTTGAACATAAACGCTGCTCGAATTGAAAAAACGCTGCTCGAATTGAAAACTAACTTTTTATTATCTGCACAATTTTAAAGAAGGAAAATGATTCTCATGCCTAACTTATATGTCTAAAAGTATGACTAAACAATTCATTGTGTGACACATAGATTCCACTAATTCTTTTTTTCATATCTACAATTGATCTAGCCAAGTGTTTTAATCTCTTTATTAGACATAATCTTAGTATTATAAGTTAGTCATGCCAATCAACACTCTTAAAACAAAATAGTTACCAAACATAATGGAGGAGTGAGCAACTGTACGGCAGGCAATAATCAAATGTGAATTTATATATAAAAAGTAAAAGAGTACGTGAAAATGCACATAGTGAAAAGTACAGGGATCAGGTCAGGTGCGCATCCAGTCCAGGTCCAGGGCCCTTACACCAAAAATGGAGCACCACATTACCACCCACTTCACCTACACCTGCACTCAGCCTCTTATTCAGTAAACTACAAAACAATTAAGTTTTGTTATTATTTTAATCAACCATAATAGTAGTAAAAATAAAAACTGTAACAGCGCTAGGTATCGTTTGGTGCCGTGGGTGGTGCCATAAGAAAAAGTGATGCCACATCAGCACCAACTTTTTCTCATGGCATCACTTTTGGCTATGGCACCAAAACTCCCCCCCCTCCCTAGCATAACATCAGTTTTTGTGGTGCCGTTATAAATAAATCTTATACCAACCAACATATCTAGCTTAAAACATTCATATTGAATTGATTATGAGGTTCATGCAAATATACTTATGAGGTTCATGCAAATATACTTGTAGTGGTTGTTATAACAATATTCTGTAGGAGCCTAAACGTTTTTTTTATCTTTCGTATAAACCATTTTAGAATAATAAAGCCATCTAGCAGCCCAAATGTATTTTTTTTGTCCAAGAGTCCACAATTAAACTAGCCCACCAAAACCTCAAAACAAATAGTATATCACAAACACAACAACCCTATTATTTGATTATCTCACAGCAGCCACACCTTCTTCTTCCTTCTCACACCTGCAAAAAAAAACGAAAAAATAATAAACACATCACATTACAAACACAACGCACAAACACAAATACAAACACAAAACCTCAAACAAAAACACAATGCCAACTTGAAATTAAAAAAAGAAAAAAGAAAATCCCACGGCGTGGGCTGGTGGTGGTGGCGCCAGAGGGTTTGGCGCGAGGTCCGGTGTGGTATGTCGTGCCATAGGGTGGCGCCGAAGCCCATGGCTTGAGCCATGGCGCACCGTACCCGGGGCTCTAAGAATAATATTATACAATCAAAGTTTCATAGGTTCGATCACGTTTTTTAATTTTTATTGAAATAATCATACATTTTATGCTAGTCCCAATCGAGAATTTCAAATCGGTCGGTCACCGCAAATTACAAGCCTCGACCGATGTTGACATCGGTCAACTCGGTTGTGGCATCTGGTCATAACATCGGTCGTCAAGCCATAAAACCCAATATCGGGTGAGATTTTGACCGACTTTTTGTTTCTTTCTTTCTTGTTTTCTTTCTTTCTTTTTATTTGGTCATCGACTGTTGCAACTTGGTCGTGTCTGGTCGTCAAAGAAAAAAAACTGATGTGGCACCTGATGACCTGGGTCATCTCCGGTCACGATTGAGACTAGCCTTAGTGTTGGAGGCTTTTTTTTGAGCAATTTCCTTACCCTTAGTTAAGGATTATAGTTGTGTTGTGTACATCTTGCTTCTACTCTATCTCGTTTCGACAGACTTGTGTGTTGTTATTGATAGACATTTAGCTAGATATTAAAGAACATCCTTTTTTTGTCCCGGAGTTAACTTAATCTTCAATTTTGTGTTCCGAGTTAAGTCTTTTCCTCAATGTTACAACAAAGAATGTTAAAATTCTTTGAGTTTAAACGTAAGTAAAGATTAATGATAGACGAAAAAGTTAAAAATTATATTTTCATTGATTATATCATCTAAAGTCAAATATACCATATAAAACCTTCTAATAAGCTAGATAAATACTGAATTAAAACTCAATATAAATGTATGTGAAGACTAACAATCAACCAAAAATCAAATGGTACAATTGCTATTTGCTACAGCTTATTATTTGGTTTTCTAGTCAATAATTGACCGTCCTTAAAAGTATACCCAAGCTCAACGGTGGATCTTTCTCGAAAATGAAAAAAAAAAAAAAAAAATCTATCAAGCGAGTCGTTTTCTATATGATTTTTATTTTCTAATGAGCTGTAACTAGAAAAACATTATTATATGAAACACGCGTTTGTCACACATATTACTCCCCAAAAGCGTTCATAATCAGCATTACGAAATACAATTGTTAATGCAACAACGTTCAATCATTCTTGAGCTACGTGCCCACTTATAAGAAATATAGTACGTAGACGGTCATTTCCGCTATCTTAAGAAAAACTCGAGAGGTCGCTGCTTCTTTTTCTTTAATGGACGATTTCAAGTAAACTTAAAATTAAACTATTGATTAATTGTTGATTTATTCTATTATTTATACACTATATTTGATTGAACAATGGATTTAGGGCTAGCATAAAACCGATTGAACCGAGCCGAACCGGACCAAACCGAACCGACCCGACCATTTTCGGTTCGGTTTCGGTTCTATGTATTACCGGTTGTCGGTTTTCGGTTCGGCTCGATTCAGTTCGGTCCGACCCAAAACCGACAAAACATGCACATAAAGCATGTAAACCGGGCCGAACCGACACAAAACCGAACCGAACCAAACCGATTCGGTTCGGTTTCGGTTCATGTTTTTTGTGAAATCGGTTTTCGTCGGTTCGGGTCGGTTCCGGACCGACGCTCAGCCCTAAATGGATTATACTTCATGATGAGAACCTGTGTAGATAGTAGATTGTTAACGACGTATATGGTTCATCGGCTGAATAGCCTGAAGGCCTAATACCCGAAAGATTAGCACATCGAAGGATTCATATTCGAAAGGGTTGTTGACCTGACAGTACATTTGGCATTTAACCTAGATATATTTCGTCTCATTCTCCTGGGTGTCAGAGATGACGTCAAGGACAGTGTCAGCCCTGACAACACCAACGGTCCCAGAGAAAACGACATAGCCAACGACTAGATAGTGACAACCTACAATATAAATACGCATACAGTAATTAGTAAAAAGGTATCATTTTCACACACACACACATTTATATTAGACCCTTCGGTTAAACCCCTACTTACTCTCACGCCGGAGTCTGGTCCTGGGATAACACCCGGGGCGAGACTAACACGTTGTTTCATATTCGCAGGTATCCAGAATACTTCGTTCATAAGGCTGAAGGATATCTGAAGAACCTCATCCGTGGGACACGCATTCAATCTATCAAGGCTATAGAATGACGGGTTCGACTCCTCCTGCAACCTCAGGAGGAGGGGGAACTAACTCCCCTCCAGTAACAAGAGAGCAGTTAGAAGGGTATGTTTCTGCACTCAAGTCCATGATCAAAGAACACAACAGCCAAAGAGACACCGTTGATCCGATACGATTAGACTTTACGGTGGAGACGACCTCTGGTATGTGCTAAAACACATACCTTTTCTTTATCAAAATAGACCCAAAATAACCAAGAAAGAGCCGTTTATTGCTAATATTTGTGGTTTTCTTGAGTTTGTGCTTGTGCAGGTATGGATATGTAAAAACACGCAAAAAGGAACCAAATCAGTCGTAAATCCGAGCACGAGAGATCAAGAGAGCTTAAGCTGAGCCGGAAGGTCAGAGTTGTGCATTTATGAAGATTTCTAATCTCTGAGGATGATTTGTGAAGATTTGATCAAAGTTTGTAGAAATGTCAGAAATAGTCCCTGAACTTTGAGAATTGGCAGAAATGGCCCTTGAAGAATCAAACATTGCAAATTGGCCCTTGGTTTAGTTGAAGGTTGTCAAATTCAGTCCTTGGAAGATGATTTCAGAGTTACACCTTTGGTCCTTTGAAAATTCAGCTTATACATGTTTAGTCCTTGGAACATGAAATGGTAACAATCCTTGTCCATCAAATCCATTATCCAAGTATCCAATATCCAATCCAAAAACCTTACCATGGCCCAACAACAATCAGCCCAATCATCTAAACACCTTTTACCCGGTTTTATCACTTAACCCGGATCACCCACTCACCCGAATATTACCCAAGTCGACACTATACAACCCGGTCTTCCCATTTGAAATACAATTTAATAAACCAAACGCGCCCTAACAGTAGCACCCTTTCTCCTTCCTCCCAAACACCCCGTACACCACCATATCACCAATCCCAAACACCAAACTTGGTACTAGCATCTATCCTAGCTTCTAGAACCCCTGACCTGTCAGATAGATTGCTCACGTGGACAAATGGAAGCATATCATTGGCCGAAACACCTCTATAATCGAAATGGTGCTCTCTGATTGGTTGTAGTGACATGGGATTGAATGAGTGGCTCACAATAGCCTTCTAGCATCTTCTGAAAGGAATCCAAGCAAGGCTCGAGCTTAGCTATTTATACAACCCTTGGCTCACATTTCATTTTGTCCAATCTCTTAGGCTTTAGAGAGATTTTGACCTCTCCATTTCCTGTCATTTACTGTTTTAATAGCTTAGTTTCTTTTCATTGTAATGCTTTTGTAATGCCACTTTATTAATCAAGTTTTCTTTCATTAATCCATTGTCAATTCGATTTTCATACAATCTTGTTTCAATCTGTTTTAAGTTGTTATTTACTGTTTCATTAAGCTCATTTAAGCTTGGATAAGCTTACATGAGCTTATTGTGGTTTCTCATTGTTCTAATCTCAAGTTTTGGAAAAAGGGTCAACAAAAGTAAAAAATCAAAAGTCAATCGATTTCATGTTAATTTCTGGTTTTAGCTTGTTAAAATGATGAGTTTCATGTTAATATAAGTTTTTAATTCAGTTTTAGTAAGAATCTCATCAAGTTTAGTGGTTTTAATGTATCTTGGTTCAATAAAGGGGTGTTTGGTTTGCTTGTTTAAACTGCTTTAGAGGTTACAATCTTAGGATAGATAAGTGGTTTTAGGTCTGCTAGAGTCCATTGGAGTCATTTCTGTCCTTGTCTTGCAGTAAATTTCATTGTTAGTCAAAATTACTTGTTTACTGTCCTTGTCTCATCACTGTTAAAATCAGTTAAGTCGAATCAATGCATATGAGTTTAAAACTTGATAATCTAGCTTGCCAAAGTTTCATTTAATCTTATTTCATTAACATCAGTTCAGCATTTGATTTTAAATCTCAAGAAAGTCAATCTTCACATTGTTCTTAAAAAGTCAAAACTGTCAAAAAAAATCAGTGTTTTACAGATCTTGCATCATCTGCACACTGTTCATTTCAGCTTTTCATGGTCTTAGATTTGGCACATTTGCAGTAGGCTAGGTGGTCTTTAAGACCACATTCATGGTTTTTGGTTTAGCTTATTAAATAAGTAGTTAAATAAGCTCAAACTAGTGTCCCTGTTCACCTGTTCTGCTGCATCAGCTTTCTGTCATTGTTTTGCCATTTTTGTTTGCTCTCTAGCTTCCTTAATACTTGTCCTTATTTGCTGAAAATCTGGATATGTGATCTCTGGTAGGTGGTCTTGAGATCTCCACTGCTGGTTTTCCCTTTTGCTTATTGGATAAGCCAATGCAAGTGCTCAAACAGTAGGGGCCTGTTTGCTTATTTGCTTTAGTATCAGATTAGCTTAATCCTTGTTAAACTGCTCATTAGTTGTTAGGATTAGATGTAGACAGTTGCCTTAGAGTAGTTTCACTATAGTTTAGCTTATGTTTTCAGTTGGCTCACTTTTGTGCTTAATAGCTTATTTTCAAGTGCTTATTTTAGCTCAAGTTACACTACAACTTCAGATTCTCCCACATAGGCCCTTGTTTTTCTATTTTTCTCAGCTTTAGAATAATATTTTAGGATTTCCCTGCAATTTTCATAATTTTTTGTCACTGTTTAGTATTTTTCATTATTTAATTCAGTTTTTAATCATTTTTAAATAGCTTTAATTGCAATTAATTGAGAAAAAGTTCCAAAAAATAGTTTTTCAATTTTCCCAGTTTAAGATAAATATAAAAAGCATAAAAAATATTTTTCCTTATTTTTCTCCTTTTATTTGGTATTTTTCATAATTTAAATTAGATTTAAATAGATTTAAATTCATAGAAAATAGGAAATTAATCAGAAAATTAAAAAAATAGTTTTGAAAAGTCTTTTATGATATTTTAGATTTTTAGAAAGTAATTCCATATTTTTCCCTCTCTCTTTCATAACTTTTAGATAATTAGTTTATTTTTATAAGTTAATAATTAGTTTTTAATTAAAATAAAATCAAGAAAATTCCTAAAAAATAGTTTTAATTCATAAATAGTTTTCTAATATCATTTTTAGAGTAAAAGTAAGTTTATGTTATTTTTAGGATGTAGATTAGACGTAGTCGCTTTTTATTCGCGTTTCGTTTAATTTCCGTATTTGTGTTTTAATGTAGATTTGCGTAATTTGCCTTAATTCTTAGGATTTCCCGTAGATTATATGTTCCATTTGTTTTCCTTATCCCGTAGTTTAGAATATATCATATTATCCCCTTCTGTTATTCAAATCCCGATTATCGAGACGTGAGTTGGAAATTCCATTCAACCCTCGTTCGGAACGATCTCGGTGCTCAAACCTAACACGTTTGAGTTACCCATATACTACACTTCTTATTATTGGTCAGTGTCTGAGCCGTTTTAAGCTTCTCACGGTTAGTCATTCACAAGTGGCTAGCTTGTGTGAGTCGAACTTGACGTGTTTTTCCCACGAATCAATTTTTGGCGCCGCTGCCGGGGGAGGGCTTGTAGCGAGTTTTCGTATTCCGTCTCGAATCGTGTGCATTTGGAGATCCTTCCTCGTGAAGTTATCGTTGATATTTGTACATATCCCTTTTATAAAAACCCAAAAAGATTTTCCTTTTCAAGATTTGTTTTAAAAACCCAAAAATATTCTTCTTGTATCCTCTTAACCCGATAATTCTTTTCTTTTACCCTCTATATGTTTAATTCTGACGGAGACGATTTCTTTGAACGTCGTGTTTTTCTTAACAACGTTGAGAAATTTGCAGCCTTGTCAAAAATTTTGAAACATAATCTTGATGAACCCTCGATTCCTACTCCCTCTCCGGTGAGGGAGATGGAACATGTTTCTGAGCCCGAGGTGACTCCTGTTCAAGAACCCGAGCCTATCACGGAAATGGCTAACTCTTATCCGAATAATTCTTCGATTTATCAGCTCGTGTGTATATGGTGCAGCGGACCCGAATATGGTGGGAATTGTCTTGCTTGTAGTAATGGAAAATCAGGAACCGAGTTTCACCATAATCCTGACTATGAGCCAACCAATTTTCCTAACCAACCTTTGTACCATGAGCCAGATTCATACTCTTGTGAGTATTGTGGTGGTCCTCACCAAGGTTTTCAATGTCAAGTTCAATTTAACAACTCAACCTTTGGTTATGAACCTTACCCGTATTCGTCACAACAATCATACTGTTGTGAGTATTGTGGAGGTCCGCACTTTAATTCCGATTGTCAAATGCAGAACCCGCTTGTTTACGAGCAAGTTCCTTGTGATAATTATGACTATTCTTATGACCCACCTCCACAATACCAAGAGATTCAACCACAATACCCGCAAATTCCTCAAGATAGTTTCCAAAGATGTATTAATACACTCGAAGAATTTATGGATCCTCATCAGAAAACGTATGGTGAATTACTTGCCGAAGATCGAGCATCTCGCAACGAAAGATCTATGTTAGAATTACTCGAAGAAGAAAAACGAGCAGCTCAGATTGAAAAGTGTCTTGAAGAAATACGAATTGAGGAGCAAGCACTTGCAAGACGTGCCCGATGGCTCGCGACTTGCATTGACGATGATGATGAGGATTCCATCCAAATGAAAGAATACTATGCAAGTTTGTCGGATGAATCCCCTCCCGTTTCTGAGCCTTTCATTTCCGACCCTTCCCCTTCACTCACACCGGTTGAGAGAAGTGACGTTCTTTTGGAAGAGGTCGATGATTCTATTTCTTCAAACATTATTGATCCCGTTGACTCTCTCATAATGGGGGACGAGCCTCTTAGCACTATTCCGGAAACGGAATCGTCTTGTGTTGAGATCCTTATCCCAATCCCAATTGAGTCTGGGGTTGTTGATATTTGTGATGAGCTTTCTCTTGATATTTCAAATGATCATGTTGAGATGTTCTCCGATTCCTATGATGATTCTTATGGAGACATCGATTTTGTCGACGATTTACCTTCTGAGCCCGAGCCAGAAGAAGAAGAGATTGAGCCCGATGATATTGAGATCGAGGATCCAGCATTACGTGAAACATTGTCGAGAGTTTATCTTCTCATTTCCAAAATTGAAGCCCTTAACGATAATTCAAGTTCGCCTCCTATCTCCGTTAAAGATAGTGATTTCTCTCCCGAGCTTGAGAGTTTCCGATTTGATGAAGAGATTAGTGGCAGTCCCACTATGGCAGATGTTTATCCTCCGATTCTTGAGCGATTCTACTTCGAGGTTGATATGAGCAAGGTTTTGAACGATATTTCCGATAATTCGACAAATGACCCAATCATTGAGGAAGCCGACTCATTTCTTGCTCTTGATGACTTGATACCACCGGGTATTGAGGATGTTGTTATGAATGATCCCGAGGGGGATATGATGTTTCTTGATGGACTGCTTGACTCCCCTTCTTTTGATGAGTCCACCATCACGTATCCCGTTGAGCCCGCATGTGAAGACAAAATCTTTAAACCCGGGATATGCATTGATGAGCCTTTTGTTAAAATCATTTCTGGAGATAAGGATCCTCGGATGGATGCCTTCATTTGTGAGCCTAAACCTTTTATCCTTTACCATGAGCTCCCATCTTTCTTGGAGTTTTCTCATGTTGATCCGTCATTCTTTCGTCCGCCCGCAAAACCACCGGATGATGGATCCTTCTTACATGATATGCCATATCCACCCATTTTCTTCTCCACCCAACCCACCCAGTCTTATTCCTTCGGGAATGAAGACACCGTTTTTGACCCTGGTATCTCTACCACTTTCTTCCCCAAGGACAAATGAATTCGGGGGCGAGTCAAGCTAGCGACTCGGTGATCAAAAACAGTAGCGCTTCGTGGGAGGCACCCCATGCTTATCCATCTATCTTCTTTCTACTTTCTAATAAGTGACGCGAAGGGGTCTGCCTCTTCGATTTCTCGTGTTTGGTTGTTTGTGATGTTGTGTTTAGGATTTTCCCGATATGAAGACTCTCGTGCTCGAAGTTTGTCATTTTCTCTACTCGAGTTTCATGATCGTTGCTGATGGAAATCCGATATCCTAATCTTATCGACTAACGTTTATCTTTGAGCATAATTAATAAACGGCTTTTAGATTTTCGTGATACCCTTGCTTTAAACATTGAGGACAATGTTCCGTTCTAGTCTGGGGTAGGGTAATCTTCGATTTGATTTGACCGCACTTGCTTATTTCTGTCGTGTTTCTCTCGTAACCCCGTTTTTTCCTGAAAATGAAAAAATTGTGCAAAAATGTGAAAATTTTAAAATTTTTGTAAGCTTTTGTTAGTCTTTTTGATTGAAAGGTTTTGCTAGTCTCTTAGATCAGAAGCTATAAAATGCGAATTCTAGCTCACAAGGCCAAGATTTTGCAAGTTTCCCTGAGTGACTTTAAATATGCATAACTTGATTTCATTAGACGAAGCATTTGCTAAGTTAATATATGTTTTGACACCTTGATTGACTTTCCGCTGGTGAGAGTAGGAATAGAATTCTGACTTGACCGGGCGTGTTGAGCCCTAGCTTGTTCCCTTAACCATAGGTAATCTAAAAATTATCGGCTAAGCATCTGCGGATCTCATTATTTGGGATTTTAAATTGCAGAGATCGAGAAATGATAGAGTTACTTATGAGTTTAGATGCTAAGCGTGGAGTAGTGGTTCTCTTTAGAGCCCATCGAAGGTACTTATGGCTTTTTGTTCCCACAAAATTGTTTCACCCATATCTGTCTAATAAATAATTAGAGATGTTGAGTTTTGGCGATAGTTAGTTCTTTATCTTCTTAAAAGAATCTTTGTTTTAAAATGGGTATACATCAAGGATCCGTAATGAATAATAAATGAATAATAAGTGATATGTGAAATGTAATAAGTATAGTTGTGAGCGCGGGGTCGAGATCGGACCCTGGATCTTTAGCGGGATTGAGTGAGGTCTTAGCCTAGCCAGCGGGATCCTCATTTCATGAAGCCTATAGTCTTGGAATTACCCCGTGAAGCTCCGTGGTTCATAGCTCATACACGTAAAAGTCTAAGTGAATGAAAATGAATGAAAAAAAAAAAAATGTTGAAAAATGAAAATGAAAAAAAAAAAAAAAAAAAATGGAAAAATCAAAAGTATAAGTGAATAAAAATTCCTTGATGTGGACCTCATTTTTACGACAATGGTTCTTGAGAGAAGATGGATAACTAATTATCGACTTAGCTTTGTATCTTTATCGGAATAAAAGTTATCGAAACGAGAGATTTGAAGAAATTCATTTCTCACAAAAATAAAAAAATCTAGAGGAAATAGGAAAATGGGAACAAAGGTAATTACACAAGTAACTTCCATGGGTAGTGTTAGCATCTAGAATCGTATGTAACAATGATTTCGGTTTTACGCTTAGTTTGGGACTTGTGAAAATCAGGGACGATGTATTCTATCCGTATGGTCACTTCACGCTGTGTTGTGTTTCTACTCCGTGATCCTAACGTGTCGTTTGAAAATGTTGGAGTTATTGATCGACATGAAAGTTCAACAAATCGTCATTCATAACCGGAATGTGCTTAATCGTTATATCTACTTGTGAATTAAAAGGTAAACGGGGTGTTTTTTAGAATTAAGGCTTTCTTAATCTCTTTTGAGGAATCTTTGCTACTTTTTCTCTTAATATGGTTTGTCTGAACTATTTTAAGTTTCTTACGGTTAGTCATTCACAAGTGGCTAGCTTGTGTGAGATAACTTGATGGTTTGGACATGCTAATTTAAGAGTCTTCATAGGTTTAGTAGAAAGAGATTGAAATCCTTGATTTTAGAAGCGTGAGTTGATTGCATTGCGTGATGACACGGCAATAGTTTCGTCTGGGGTATTTTGGTATGTGCTAAAACACATACCTTTTCTTTATCAAAATAGACCCAAAATAACCAAGAAAGAGCCGTTTATTGCTAATATTTGTGGTTTTCTTGAGTTTGTGCTTGTGCAGGTATGGATATGTAAAAACACGCAAAAAGGAACCAAATCAGTCGTAAATCCGAGCACGAGAGATCAAGAGAGCTTAAGCTGAGCCGGAAGGTCAGAGTTGTGCATTTATGAAGATTTCTAATCTCTGAGGATGATTTGTGAAGATTTGATCAAAGTTTGTAGAAATGTCAGAAATAGTCCCTCAACTTTGAGAATTGGCAGAAATGGCCCTTGAAGAATCAAACATTGCAAATTGGCCCTTGGTTTAGTTGAAGGTTGTCAAATTCAGTCCTTGGAAGATGATTTCAGAGTTACACCTTTGGTCCTTTGAAAATTCAACCTTTACATGTTTAGTCCTTGGAACATGAAATGGTAACAATCCTTGTCCATCAAATCCATTATCCAAGTATCCATATCCAATCCAAAAACCTTACCATGGCCCAACAACAATCAGCCCAATCATCTAAACACCTTTTACCCGGTTTTATCACTTAACCCGGATCACCCACTCACCCGAATATTACCCAAGTCAACACTATACAACCCGGTCCTCCCATTTGAAATACAATTTAATAAACCAAACGCGCCCTAACAGTAGCACCCTTTCTCCTTCCTCCCAAACACCCCGTACACCACCATATCACCAATCCCAAACACCAAACTTGGTACTAGCATCTATCCTAGCTTCTAGAACCCCTGACCTGTCAGATAGACTGCCCACGTGGACAAATGGAAGCATATCATTGGCCGAAACACCTATAATCGAAAAATGGTGCTCTCTGATTGGTTGTAGTGACATGGGATTGAATGAGTGGCTCACAATAGCCTTCTAGCATCTTGAAGGAATCCAGCAAGGCTCGAGCTTAGCTATTTATACAACCCTTGGCTCACATTTCATTTTGTCCAATCTCTTAGGCTTTAGAGAGATTTTGACCTCTCCATTTCCTGTCATTTACTGTTTTAATAGCTTAGTTTCTTTTCATTGTAATGCTTTTGTAATGCCACTTTATTAATCAAGTTTTCTTTCATTAATCCATTGTCAATTCGATTTTCATACAATCTTGTTTCAATCTGTTTTAAGTGTTATTTACTTGTTTCATTAAGCTCAGTTAAGCTTGGATAAGCTTACATGAGCTTATTGTGGTTTCTCATTGTTCTAATCTCAAGTTTTGGAAAAAGGGTCAACAAAAGTAAAAAATCAAAAGTCAATCGATTTCATGTCATTTGGGTTTTAGCTTGTTAAAATGATGAGTTTCATGTTAATATAAGTTTTAATTCAGTTAGTAAGAATCTCATCAAGTTTAGTGGTTTTAATGTATCTTGGTTCAATAAAGGGGTGTTTGGTTTGCTTGTTTAAACTGCTTTAGAGGTTACAATCTTAGGATAGATAAGTGGTTTTAGATCTGCTAGAGTCCATTGGAGTCATTTCTGTCCTTGTCTTGCAGTAAATTTCATTGTTAGTCAAAATTACTTGTTTACTGTCCTTGTCTCATCACTGTTAAAATCAGTTAAGTCGAATCAATGCATATGAGTTTAAAACTTGATAATCTAGCTTGCCAAAGTTTCATTTAATCTTATTTCATTAACATCAGTTCAGCATTTGATTTTAAATCTCAAGAAAGTCAATCTTCACATTGTTCTTAAAAAGTCAAAACCGTCAAAAAAATCAGTGTTTTACAGATCTTGCATCATCTGCACACTGTTCATTTCAGCTTTTCATGGTCTTAGATTTGGCACATTTGCAGTAGGCTAGGTGGTCTTTAAGACCACATTCATGGTTTTTGGTTTAGCTTATTAAATAAGTAGTTAAATAAGCTCAAACTAGTGTCCCTGTTCACCTGTTCTGCTGCATCAGCTTTCTGTCATTGTTTTGCCATTTTTGTTTGCTCTCTAGCTTCCTTAATACTTTTCCTTATTTGCTGAAAATCTGGATATGTGATCTCTGGTAGGTGGTCTTGAGATCTCCACTGCTGGTTTTCCCTTTTGCTTATTGGATAAGCCAATGCAAGTGCTCAAACAGTAGGGGCCTGTTTGCTATTTGCTTTAGTATCAGATTAGCTTAATCCTTGTTAAACTGCTCATTAGGTGTTAGGATTAGATGTAGACAGTTGCCTTAGAGTAGTTTCACTATAGTTTAGCTTATGTTTTCAGTTGGCTCACTTTTGTGCTTATTTGCTTAATTTCAAGTACTTATTTTAGCTCAAGTTACACTACAGCTTCAGATTCTCCCACATAGGCCCTTGTTTTTCTATTTTTCTCAGCTTTAGAATAATATTTTAGGATTTCCCTGCAATTTTCATAATTTTTTGTCACTGTTTAGTATTTTTCATTATTTAATTCAGTTTTTAATCATTTTTAAATAGCTTTAATTGCAATTAATTGAGAAAAAGTTCCAAAAAATAGTTTTTCAATTTTCCCAGTTTAAGATAAATATAAAAAGAAAAGAATTATCGGGTTAAGAGGATACAAGAAGAATATTTTTGGGTTTTTAAAACAAATCTTGAAAAGGAAAATCTTTTTGGGTTTTTATAAAAGGGATATGTACAAATATCAACGATAACTTCACGAGGAAGGATCTCCAAATGCACACGATTCGAGACGGAATACGAAAACTCGCTACAAGCCCTCCCCGGCAGCGGCGCCAAAAATTGATTCAGTGTGCAAAACAATCCCCGGCAGCGGCGCCAAAAATTGATTCGTGGGAAAAACACGTCAAGTTCGACTCACACAAGCTAGCCACTTGTGAATGACTAACCGTGAGAAGCTTAAAACGGCTCAGACACTGACCAATAATAAGAAGTGTAGTATACGGGTAACTCAAACGTGTTAGGTTTGAGCACCGAGATCGTTCCGAACGAGGGTTGAATGGAATTCCAACTCACGTCTCGATAATCGGGATTTGAATAACAGAAAGGGATAATATGATATATTCTAAACTACGGGATAAGGAAAACAAATGGAACATATAATCTACGGGAAATCTTAAGAATTAAGGCAAATTACGCAAATCTACATTAAAACACAAATACGGAAATTAAACGAAACGCGAATAAAAAGCGACTACGTCTAATCTACATCCTAAAAATAACATAAACTTACTTTTACTCTAAAAATGATATTAGAAAACTATTTATGAATTAAAACTATTTTTAGGAATTTTCTTGATTTTATTTTAATTAAAACTACTATTAACTTATAAAAATAAACTAATTATCTAAAAGTTATGAAAGAGAGAGGGAAAAATATGGAATTACTTTCTAAAAATCTAAAATATCATAAAAGACTTTTCAAAACTATTTTTTATTTTTCTGATTAATTTCCTATTTTCTATGAATTTAAATCTATTTAAATCTAATTTAAATTATGAAAAATACCAAATAAAAGGAGAAAAATAAGGAAAAATATTTTTTATGCTTTTTATATTTATCTACTTCCGGAAAGGATAACTCTGCAGGGAAGAAATAGGAGATCGTCACCGGAAGTAAGATAAAGGACGATGATCTGGGAAAACCCTGTAAGGAGGTAACGAGGTACCCATTTACCCGACGACTGATCGAATTTTCGGCACCGGAACACAAAATGCCCACCTACATTAAGCCAATGCCGGTATGGTGTCGTATGTTCCAGCAAACGTTGGACGGGAAAGCAAGAGGGTGGTTTGACCGCCTTCCTCCGGGGAGCATAGACGAATGGGCCGACCTCCGAGAGCAGTTCGGGACTCGTTTCTCCCTGCACAAGACCTGTCTCAAGGACCCAACAAAGATAACCAAGATTGTAAGGAGGCCAACGAGACACTACCGGAGTTTAAAGAAAGGTGGACCATCGAGATAGGGTTCATACAAGGTGTGCCGGAGATCATGAGAATCTCCTCATTTATGAGTGGAAGCAAGTGTCCTGAGCTAGCCAAACGGTTCGCCGACAAGGTACCGAAAATGGTAGACGAGATGATGGTTCGGGTGGATGACTTTGTAAGGTCAGAAGAAGCTTTCGCCAGTACGGAGCTTCCACGAGGGGAACATTATGACACGACCAGAAGGGCCTCAACAGGTCCCTTTCGGAAGGATGAAAGGGTATCTCGGGGACATTACGGAGGAGATAAAAGAAGCGAAGTACGACATGGGTATTCTAACAAAGATCATAGCGGTTCCTATCATCAGAGGGATAGACCAGCACCTTACCTACCCTCCCGGGGTGATCACCAAAGTCGAAACGTCCCCCGGTTGACATTAGATTCACTCACCAAACCTCCGAAGGAAATCTTGGCTACTGAACATCAGCTACGACTACCCCCTCCGAAGCCTATGTGTGACCCACCAAGGAAGGAGAACCAGGACAAATACTATGACTACCATGGAGAAAAGGGACACTACACAAACGATTGCTACCAACTCAAGAAACAACTGGAATTAGCTCTGGAGTCGGGGAAGCTGAATCATTTGATAAGGGATCTCAGGAAAAAGGGGAGGCGAGATCCTCCCAAAAAAGAAGCAGGGACCAAAGATAAAGTTATTAACATGGTTTGACCATGGCCGGAAAGAAGGAAGAGGAAGTCGATAGATCATGAGGAAGGGTGGATGAATGTGCCGATAACTTTCCATTCCCTCCCAGAAGGGGATGTATCAGATGATCCGCTCATAGTCGAAGCAACCATGGAGGAATATCTAATGAGAAGGGTGTTCGTAGATGAAGGAGCTTCGGTCGAAGTAATGTTCGAACACTGTTTCAACAACTTAAGCCTGGAGATACGGTCGCGGCTGAAACAAACTCAAACAGACTTACTCGGATTCGCCGGGCAAATAACGAAGCCACTAGGAAAGATCGAGCTAGATGTGTCTTTCGGAGATGAAGGGCTATACAGGAAAGTTAGGATGAAGTTCACTGTCATCCGCGCTCCGTCGCTGTACAATGTGATCCTAGGAAGGACAAGACTAAAAATACTGAGGGCCATTCTTTCGACAGTGCACTCCATGATGAAATTTCCCACTCCCCGTGGAATCGCCATGCTTGTGACCCGCTCGGTAGTTATCTCAGAATGCAGAAGGTTGGAAAAAATGCAGATGGTCCCACCAGAGTCCGATTGTCAAGAATCGGGGAAGACGGACGGAGTAAGTTTAACGGAAGAGGTGATAGTCAACCCGGGTTTCCCAGAACAACCAATTACTATAGGAGGTGCCTTATCCCCCGAATGCAAGAAGCGTCTCATGGAGCTCCTCAAGAAGAACCTGGACATCTTTTCTTAGGAACCGGTGGACATGACGGGAGTCCCTCGAAGAATAATTGAACGTACCTTAAATGCCAACCCCTCGGTTGATCCAGTATGTCAAAAACGCCTAATGCTGGCAGCAGATCAAAGTCAGGCCGTCAAAAAGGAAGTAGAAGAATGGGTTAAAGCCGGTATTGTTCGACCTGTCAAGTATCCTACCTGGATATCCAACCCGGTTCTAGTCAAAAAGTGCGACGGGAGTTGGCGCATGTGTATCGACTTCAAGAACATCAACTCTGCTTGCCCCAAAGACTACTATCCTTTACCGGAGATTGACTGGAAGATCGAGTCGGTCATGGGGTACACATATAAGTGTTTTTTAGACGCTTACAAGGGATATCACTAAGTACATATGGCAAAAGAGGACGAAGAAAAAAAAGCATTTTACACAGAACAGGGGACCTACTGTTATACCAAGATGCCGTTCGGACTCAAGAATGCTGGTGCCACATACCAACGAATGATAGATTCCGCTTTTTAGTCTCAGATCGGGAGGAATTTGGAGGCATATGTAGACGATATGGTCATCAAAAGAAAGGAGGAAAATGACATGCTAGCCGACATAGCAGAGACCTTCGACAATTTTCGAAAGATAAACATGAAGTTGAACCCTAAAAAATGTTCTTTCGGAATGGAGGAGGGAAAGTTCTTGGGATGCATGGTCACCTCGGAAGGGATCCGAGCAAACCCGAAAAAGGGAAAGGCCATTATGGATATGGAGTCGCCTAGGACTTAGAAGGAAATGCAAAGCTTTAGTGGAAAGTTGGCAGCACTCAACCGCTTCCTATCTCGGTCTGCCGAAAGGTCTCTCCCTTTCTTTGAAACCCTCAAGAACGTCACCAAAGAAAACAAGGACGAGTACCGCTGGACGGAGGAAGCGGAAAAATCTTTCCTGGAGATGAAGAGGTTAATAACGGACTTACCTTCACTAACGACACCAACGGCAAAGGAGAAGCTGTATGTGTATCTCGCGGCCTCCGAAGAAGCGGTTAGTGCCGTGTTGTTGACAGAAAGAAAGAGAAAGCAGTTACCGGTGCGCTATGTGAACCAAACGCTCAATGAGGCAGAAAGGAACTATGCCCCGATTGAAAAACTTGCGCTATCGCTACTGCACATGTCAAGAAGGTTACGGAGATACTTTGAAGCACACCCCATAAAATTCATTATGGATCAGCCCATAAAGCAGATTCTCAACAAGCCCGAGGCCTCCGGCAAATTGGCCAAATACTCTGTGAAATTAGGTGCTGATAAGGATTTAAAAGGTACCTTTTTTAGGGGTCATTTAAGCCCTTAAATGATCACTTTTGTATCCGTTATTACTTAATTTCGCTCCTTTTCACTTTTTAGGTCTCTTGAAGGCAAATTGCTGGTATGACACTTATTCGGACGAAAATGCGCGAATATACGAAGAAAATGGCCAAAGTCAAGAATCGAGACACTCAATCTGCTGAATTGAAAGGGGGACGACGTCAGGTCTTATTTGTGACGCCGTCGCGACACATCTTGTGATGACTCAGAGAGCAAATTGACATTTTTCAAGTGACGGCATCAGGTTTAAAAGAGTAGGGCGTCGCAGCTTAGACGGCCTAGATTTGGATCCAGACAGCGTCAGAGACTGAAGGCGACAGCGTCACGGGCATAAGGTGACGCCGTCACAATGATAACGTGGCCAATACGAAACCCTAATGACAGCGACCCGACGACGTCACAATTAAAGAGTGACGCCGTCGCAGTTTGTAACACTATATATAGAATCCGAATTTTTCAGTTTTAGAGAGGTAGTTTTGTGGAGTAAAAACCTAAATCGAACCAAGGCTGTCTTGTACAGTATTTTAGGGTTCCATACCCTATTTTACATCAAGATAAGTGTTTTAGTACATTGATTCAATTATGTCTTCATTTGATTATGTGTATGCTTGCATGTTCTCCATGTCTGGCTAATTTACTTGTGTGTTTGCTTAGGTAATATGAAACCTAGTTATTGAATATTGATTGGTTGTCTCTTATCTTAAATGTGATTGACCTAGTATTGCGATAGGTCATTCGTTGTGTCATTAATGCTTGATTAATCTTTGTTGAACCTTAGCATATAGTTACTAGTGGAATTGTAGGCTAAACATCCAAAGAATACCTTAGTGTTAAGTTTATGAATCCTAGAGATTTCGTAGTCATTAACCTTTGTTAGCTTCAAAGAGTTAGGGATAAACGCATACCCTACGACCTTAGAAACACAACGCGTTAAGAATAAGGACGTGACAATTCAACCATCAATATGAGATAACTAGGGAGTAATAAAACCTAAGTAAACACATTTTTAATCATCATACGAGCACACAACAATAGACATAGACTACCCCTAGCTTAGTTAATTAGAATAGATAAGTAAAGTAATCGGTAGAAATATCAACCCCCAAATCCAAACCCCGAGATTCGTACCTTTCCATTTTCTAAAAAATATAAAAAAAGATAAAAAATAATCTTCCTCCACCCCAACCTTAGCGTAGTAACTTCTTACTAGCATTCCTATTCCCCTAGAGAACGATATCAATACCCTTGGCTTACCCTAATACCACACTACAACGATTAGGTTCACTGCCTAGGGTATTGAAAAATGTGCTCGACGAAAAGGAAGTTCCTTTGACCCCGAACGCGTGTTGTAAGCGTATCAAGTTTTTAGCGCCGCTTCCGGGGAATAGTCTAGCTAGTTAGGAGTCCACCTCATTTAGGTTTCCTTGCTTGATTCCTCTCAAGTAAGCTTTTTTCCCATTTTTTAGCTTCCTCGTAGTCTATCCCCTTCTTTGTGTTTGTGTTCGTAAAACCCTTTTCATTTGTTGCTATGGCAAGTGAAGTTGCATTTGAATCATTAACAAATGAGGAACAATTGAATTTTGTAGATTGGATTGCTTTTTATTGTTCTAATGAATTTGTAAGTGATCTTAGAGATATCCAAAAGGAGACGGGTGTAAGGTTGGATGGATTTGATAAATTTTGTGCTT
This sequence comes from Chrysanthemum makinoi, assembly GCA_910596185.1. Classification (NCBI taxonomy): domain Eukaryota; kingdom Viridiplantae; phylum Streptophyta; class Magnoliopsida; order Asterales; family Asteraceae; genus Chrysanthemum; species Chrysanthemum makinoi. Next base: position 235,655,011 of record OU343221.1, read on the forward strand.
GTGTGGCTTCTATTCAACGATCATTGTTAGAATCAACTCCTTTTAGTGAGACCCTCTGGAAATTTTTTGAGAAAAGCCTCATAAGCATAAACCATCAGTTGTCACAACTTGAGGAAATGGATAAGGAGGATTTATCCAACCTTAGGCATCATGATAAAAAAGACCTAGTTTTTAAGAACATGGAACCTCAACCCGAACAAGATTGTGAGATGGTTATAGTTGAACTACCTAGTTGCATGCGTGGGATAGATTTCACCAAAACATATGACACGCGTGAGGAATCCTTTAGGCAAATAGAACATAGTGATCAAATTTTTGAGAATGATTCTTATAAATCGGACCAAGAATTTGAAATGGCTATAGAAGGATTTGAGATACTTAGGAGTGTATTTGGGTTAGATCATACTAAAACACATGATGAACATTTAGGAGATCTAGATATAATGGATAATGAGGTGGAAACTCCAAGCCCACAAGCCCTACCACCACTTGAGGAACACACATTGCCTATAACTTACCCGGAAGAAGTAGAAGAGACTATAGGAACCCCGATTGATATAGAACCTTTGGACCAAACGCCACTAGAGAATGTAGGTTTAGATGCTTGTTGTCATGACCTCTCTCTTAGTCCTAGGGAAGTTCCTATTTTGATGAACCGGAGCCTCAACCAAAAACCTTACCCAATTTTCCGTCTTTTGATGTGAATCTTGGAATTGAATTAGGCCCCAATCCATCCATCAAAATAAATAGTCCGGGTAGTTGCTTGATAAATGTGGTAGACTCTAGGCCATGTAGAGTGGAAGCTAATATAGGAGTAACCCATGACCTTACACACTTATGTCACCCATTCATGGTTGATAACATGGAACATTATGGGTTTAAACCGGGTTTATTAGGTCAAGATAGATCCTTAACTAAGAATCTTTAGAAGTTGATAGAAGATGATCCATTTTTAGGAGAGAGATTTGTTCACCTGCTACACCAATGAATTAGGTAAGGTTATAATAAATGGAGCACACTCTTTTGAGCATATAAATCACCCATCACCCTCTCCTCACGTAGTAAATTTCCACCCTAAGGGTGTGTATCGCTACTATCACCCGCACTTGAGCTTAAGTGTAGGAAAAACTTCCCCTTTATACGTTAAATAAGGGTAGAGTCAAGCTCGTGACTTGAACAAAAACTAGCGCTTCTTGGGAGGCAACCCATGTGTATTTGTTTTTCATTTTTACTTGTGTGTCATATATCTTTTCATTATTGTAAGTTCTCATGTTTGAATTTGTGAAAATGCTTTATTTTGTCTTTAACCTCGTCTTAATTACATATAAAGGTATTTTACATAAGGGATAAGTGTAGGGAGGATTACACACGTTTTCAAAGAACGTGAACATGATAATTACAATTATTTAAAAGATATGCATGTGTGTTTGTTCGAGTCAAATGCTTGTATCGAGTCATAATGGATGTTTTGCAGGAAATTTTTCCAGATTTTAAAGATAAAAAAATTTTCCTGAAAATTGCAGACCAGTTTCTGTAAGGATAACCTGACGGCGTTAGGGTCGCAACCTACGGCGTCAGGAGGAGTAGAAACTACTTACTATTTTTTCTCGTTTTCTGAGCTACTTATAAATTTTTGGAATTTTCCAGGTCTTAATTTTCCAGAAAATCTGTAAACATCCATTCCACAAGCGTTATATCCTAGTTTAGTAGAGTCATATATATATATTGTTACCACTGATTTTACGCGAAGGTTTCGTTTGTTTTCTTCAAGCGTGCAGGTTTAATTTGTCAAGAACAAGATACATAAGATGAGAAGGAGCTTTTCACGCAAACATTCTTCTTGAAGAAAGATGTAACCACCACTTCACACGGATCCTACCGAGCTAATCAGGGGAGTACTAGTTTCTTTCGTTTTTAGTTATCTTCCATTATCATAACTTTGATACTTTCGGGGAACATTGGGGACAATGTTCAGTTTAAGTGTAGGGAGGGAAAATAAAACGGGAACTTTGAAACTATGCTTACCCTTGACTATTTGCTTTGTCCAATTTCATTTGTGTAATAAACCATGAGAAATATCGGTTAGGGTAATTTGGCAGCAAATTTAAAATTTTTTATAACATGTAGGATTGGGCCATTAGTCTTAATAAAGCGTCTCATGGATAGGAAGTTATATGACTAGCACAAAAACCCTTTACCACTTAAATTCCACCCAAAATGTGAGGATCGCCCTTAGATTTGTAGGAATTAAAGCATTCATCTTTAATGCTTAGAGTGTGAACTGGTAGTATAATAAATTCTAGAACTTGTTTTGTGATGCATTCCGAGATCGCTAGTAAGACTACACTTGTGTAGTTAGGAATGACTAAATGATAAGAGGCATTAGGATAACCCTTGTTTGATACCCATAATATAATTACTTCTTCCACATCGGTTGAGTAATTCCCCCACACCCTTGCGTTGTACTCATCTTTAGTACACGATACCCCTAGTTAACCCCTCAGAGCCTATCTTTTTCGCGGTTCTTGTGATGTTTCGGTTTTCCAGAATATCAATGAAGAGCATTGTTTACAATTCACCCCCTAATGTACACCCAAATCACCTTAGCCTACCTTGTATGCACTCACTTTTAGTGCATTATGTGAAACACACTAAACCCTTATTTTAATTATCTAGTTGCTTGCATAAGTTGCTAAGTCGAGTCATATCCTTTGTACACAGTTTTGGGACGATTGGGACTCATGGGAAAAGTTAAATTTTATGAAATGACGGGAAGGGAACATTAAATTCAAATTCTCTTTATTTACGTAATAATGTACTCCAAGTGTTTTGATCTTTTCAATTCGGGTCAAATTAGTGTTAGAGTAATAAAAAACTCAAGTGCAGGGATGTGCCTATAAATCCATATCATTTTGATGTTATCGTAGAGGATGGTAGAGTAAAAGTGTATGAAAAAAAAATCAAAAAAAAAAAGAGAAAAAGAGTGAAAAAAAATACGGGCTACCATCCTACATCTATCTTTAAGTTTATGTTTGTTTATTTCAATTTATATATAGTTTAGAGTGTCGAGTCTTGGCTTAGCAACGCCATTCTTCGTGTGCTTGTAACATGAAGATTTTTTATATGCCACCACTAAATCGCCTATCCCACCAAACCCTTTGTTTCCCTACCGTAAGCCTTACGTTACAACCCTTTAAAAGACCTCTTGGATAGTTTTTCCTAGGTGCTTAGACCAAAGCTATGGAGGTTTGATCTAGTCTCAAGCCTATGGTAATCTATGTACTAGGACCGGTTAATGAGTGTTTATCTTCCATTTCCAACTTGATATATTTCATATACACCTGAGAGATGAGAGTATCCAAACACGCCTTGTGAGGTGCTAGTATGTAATTTCCGTGCTTGTTATGACTTTTGTGGGGCTTATATGTGTTGTGAATCATTCTAAACTAATGTTTCATGATCCCTAACTTATAAATTAATTGGCTAAAAGCACATTTGCTTGAGGACAAGCAAATACCAAGTGTAGGGATATTTGATAAGGATTTAAAAGGTACCTTTTTGAGGGGTCATTTAAGCCCTTAACAGATCACTTTTGTATCCGTATTACTTAATTTTGTTCCTTTTCATTTTAGGTCTCTTTGAAGGCAAATTGTGGAATGACACTTATTCGGACGAAAAGGCGAATATACTTTAAGAAAATGTCCAAAGTCAAGAATCGAGAACTCAATCTGTGAATTGAAAGGGGGACGGCGTTAGGTCTTATTTGTGACGCCGTCGCGACACATCTTGTGATGACTCAGAGAGCAAATTGACATTTTTCAAGTGACGCCATCTGGTTTAAAAGAGTAGGGCGTCGCAGCTCAGACGGCCTAGATTTGGATCCAGACGGCGTCCGAGACTAAAGGCGACGGCGTCACGGGCATAAGGTGACGCCGTCACAATGATAACGTGGCCAAGACGAAACCCTAATGACGGCGACCCGACGACGTCACAATTAAAGAGTGACGCCGTCGCATTTTGTAACACTATATATAGAATCCGAATTTTTCAGTTTTTAGAGAGGTAGTTTTGTGGAGTAAAAACTTAAACCGAACCAAGGCTGTCTTGTACAGTATTTTAGGGTTCCATACCTATCTTACATCAAGATAAGTGTTTTACTTCATTAATTCAATTATGTCTTCAATGATTTGTGTGTATGCTTGCATGTTCTCCATGTCCGGCTAATTTACTTGTGTGTTGGCTTAGGTAATATGAAACCTAGTTATTGAATATTTATTGGTTGTCTTTATCTAATTGTGATTGACCTAGTATTGCGATAGGTCATTCGTGTTGTTTATTAACGCTTGATTAATCTTTGTTGAACCTTAGCATATAGTTACTAGTGGAATTGTAGGCTAAACATCAAAAGAATACCTTAGTGTTAAGTTTATGAATCCTAGAGATTTCGTAGTCATTAACCTTTGGTAGCTTCAAAGATGTAATTACAATAATACCGTAAAACGTTTATTAATATT